>CM032454.1:6400710-6646566 GCA_019049505.1 Pachyrhynchus sulphureomaculatus
AATAGCCAAAAGATTAAGAAAACCAAATAGTTTTTACTCTATCGAATTGACACTTCATCCGAACGATTAAGTTAAATAGCCATAATTTTCTTATTGTTAATCTCAATTCTAATAAGAGTTAACAAATAAAATGGTGTGTAAGATATACATCTCCAATAATAACTCATATAAAAGCACATCATAATTGGCAACATTTCAAAAACGCTTATAACCAATATCAAATCAAGATAGTCACATATGTTCATTATATAAACATAAATACATACATTCATTATATAAACATAAACACATAAATACCAAAAATCTGTATTAGTCTTAGTTAAGCATTTAAAAAAGTAGTTGTACTACGAAAATCGCGACAACACAGTTGTAAATCTTTAGACAAATATATTTAGTGTCAGTTAACAAAGTAATTAAGTAATTTTATCGTTAAGAGAGTTATAATTGGTTTACAGGTTTTTAATTCAAATTCATAGTTGTTTCTTAAACGGAGCTCGAGGTTGTCAGGTTTTTTTTCTTTGCAGGTTGGTCAAAGAGCTACAAATACATCAAAAACACTTCACCCCATATAATTATACCAATATATTTTGGGCGATTTTGATTTAGGTTCAATTTATTTTTACAAATTTCTTTACACTTTTTTTCTCAATTTACTAGATTATACTATAAAAATCTTTTTTATGTCGTAAATATAATTTTTTGCCAAAAGTTTATAATTTTGCCTCTAAACTTACTATAAAATGCTAAAACTTAATTTTTGACATTAGAAAAACTATAGATGATTTCATACAAAACCTTTCGAATATAAATTTATGAACTGTACCGAACAGAGGTTAAAAAACGGTAACTAAGATGAATGCCCAGTAAAAGTAAATCAGTACCCAAGCCAAGACTACAAAATGCTTCTTTTTCTTATACTTCACTTACATATTTAATATTATGGAATTAACCTGAGAGACAAAGCCAACGATTTGCTTTCACAAAACCCAGAATCTAGCAAAACTAAAAAGTTAAATCGTCAAACATTAGCGATCTTATTCCTGACGTAGAGTGACCAAAATTAACTAATCACATAAATACAGTAGATATCTCTTATAACTAATAAATCCACTCCTTAAAAATTCAAAATAAACTCTTGTCCGTTCTGCTCTCTTTTCCCGCTACAAATCTGATATCTAACTCTATTCTTTACGTAATTAAGATAGGCAATTTTAACAATCTTTTTAAGCAGATCATTTTAATTTAATCTTATGAAGTTTCAATTTAAATCCAAGCATTTCTGACAGAACTCCAGACAGAGCTGACAAGATTACCAGTTTAGTGATGTTGTACAGTAATGGATTTGCTGAGAAGCCGGATATCTTAAAAGGATTTTCCAATTCCTAAGAAAAGAAAAAATTAATAAAACAATGAATTATAAGAATCTAGTAACTTTTAAGCTGAAATAAAAGTAAAGGTGGCACAAAAAATAGAGATGACCACAAAAATATTAAACATTAAAAATCCACAAAATGCTTAAAAATAATACTGATCTGTATACCAGTGCATAGAAAACATATTTTCACTTTAGGCATTTTTAGCACCATAATCCGGTCGTAATTATACCATACCATAGGGAGTAAGAAATTATGAATTTTATTGCCTTTATTCGTTCTTTTATAATTTACAGCTTTTGATCAGCTTGGTTGGTAGATTTGTCTTCATATCGAGATCGATATTTTACTTCATCTATTTTTAAATTAACTTTAAAAATGTTTTTGTGATTGTCTAGACTCATTTTCTGCTCTAGTTAATTTCCATACCCAAAAATTTTATATTTAACTTCCCGTATCGAATCCCTCAGTCTCTAATAAAACTGAAATTATAATTTTACTAACGTCCCAACAACCCAGTATAAAAAGATCAAGGATACATTTTTTTATTACTAGCTTCTAAAAATAAGGTTAACAATTTTGGAAGATACTCAACAGAACAAACAAGATCTAAAATCTAGAAAGTAGAAAATAACAAAGCTTCCCACACTAAATAAATATTACACAGTATCTGTTCTCAAGTACAAAACGGCAAACTTTTAGCTATTCAAGCAGTAGAAAGTTTAGGTTTCTGGTAAATCGCAAAATTCAGAAACTGTCAACATACGTCAACTGAACTACCGGGAAACCAGCAGTGTCGACAGTTATGCTGCATGAGAATAAAGATCTTCGGATATTATCTGTAAAACAAAATGCTTGGTGGGAAATTTTGATTGAAACAGTAATATATTATTGTTAAATGAAACAATAGCTATATTACTTTTTTATATTAGCAGCACTTTTTTATGTTCTTAACTTGAAAATGGAGGTGGAAACTCTAGCAAAGGCTTGTGCGGTGTAGGCGCTGGTATATATGCAGCAAGCCCAAATGGAGCTTTACTATTCCACTAGGGACAAGTGCGACAATATTCCAGGCACAAATTCACACAATACAAATGTGTGTTCAAGAAAATATCAGACGGGTCTACCGCAACCAAGAAATATATATTCTCTCAGAGAGTGAAGCTGGCTCTAAAAGCTTTAGATGCCAAGGTCAACTCCAAGATCACGATAAAGTATAAACGTGACCTCTTAGAACTATCCTCTAGATTGTACCACTGTGGGTTCCAGAACATTCAGGAATAAAAAGTAATGAAAAAGCGAACGAATTAGCAAGATTTGGAGATACAAAACCATAGGTAGGTCCAGAACCAGCGGTTGGTATAATAAAATAGGTGGTAAAAACGATAATCAACCGATGGTCATATAAACAACATCTAGCGGAAGACATGCGAGGGACGTAACTGGAGGCCCCTCGAAGAAGCTAACAACTGACGTCCATTGTTTATCAAAGGTCTAGACCAAACTAGTAATGGGACTGAGCACAGGTCACTGTTACCTGAGGGAACATTTACAAAAAATGTCTGATCACACGACATGCAGGCTATGTTGTAAAGAGGAAGAACTTCTCTGCACATCCTATATGAACGTGCGGCTTTAACTCAAAACAGACATAAACTGTTCGGAGATCTACATCGTGGCGATAAATTCCCACATGAAGAGTTCGAAAGGAAGCTAATAAACTTTCTTAAAGGGACGATGGTTATGGAACCAAGAGAGGGGAGCACCATAAGTCAAGAAGTTGCAATGCACAAACAGGTACAATCACCCCTTACAACCAACCAACCAATAATAGTGCAACGTATACGTTAGTCCTAAGAATTCGTACTAAAAGTTATAGCAACCAACATAAAAATATGTCAGTTTTTTTCATTAAAAAAATAAAAAGATAGTATTGGGGATGAAAAAATAACGATATTATATATTTTAGTATTCAGAAGGGATATAATGTGAATAACGTAAAGTGTATTATTTTAAACATTTATGTCGAAAATTAATTAAAACATTAAAGTTTACTAATGCCAAATTTCCTTTCATTCTCTCTATAAATTTTAAAACCACTTGTTAGACGAGTTACCATAAGTTATGGAAACATTAAGTAGCGTGTACCACTCCTGTATGTAAAAAGTTCTGCTGTATAAAGAGTTCCAGGTTAAGATGTATCCTCCCCAGTAAAGATAAAACTCTGACTGCAAATATTTATTTAAATTCGTGTTTACGAAATAGTTTTATTTTTAGTTATCTGGATAATTAATTAAGCCGTTAAAATAATGCGTGACCCTTGAAAAAATATCTTGATATGGTTTTGCGTTTGTCATAACAATCTGTGGTCGAATATTTTTGGGTGGCTGTTTGTAACTAAGAAATCCCTGTCTTAATAGAGCACGTACTGATAAGTACTTAGAAAATTTAGCCCAAAAACCACATCTTTTTCATGTTTTTATGGGATATTAATATATTAATACAAAAAGAGCTCTAATACATAATACATTGTAAGAAAAAATAACTACACTGCTCATAAAAACTACATACAGTACATTCTTCTCATTATATCTAAATGCTTGTAGTTTCAAAATGATTTAAAAAATTTTGATGAATTTTTTTCACAGCTAGTTTTATTTGTGGTTGCTTTTCGAGGTAATTCCTAGCGTAATAAGATATTTAAAAATTTAAACAATGTAATTAGCGAGCTCGATTCAGTAATAAACAGAGATGGAAATTTTCCATCCATCTTTACCTTTTAAATTCGATCAGTCAGTGATTTAGCATTTTAGTGCAATAAAAAAAGCATTTAAAATTGCACAGTCTAGAGCAGGGGTGCTCAAACTTGAACTGCTGGCGATCTACCTCAATATTGTTAAACTACGATCGATCGACTCTGAGAGGCTGCAAGTAAGTGTGATGCAGGATTGTCGTCTAGGTAGGGTGTATCGTGGCATAGATATTAGTTTTCCACACAATATGCATTTTTTTTAGTCAAGGTAAGTGTAGGTCTGCTCTAAAATGTCAATGAAAAAACTCATAATTATTCAAAATTGCGAGTTTATTGGTTCTTACAAAACGAGTTCTCGTGTCTAAACTTAACTAAAGAGTGACTTTGGATGTTGAAGCGTGGCACTGCATGTCCTCAGCATACTTTTCATAAGATGGTACGTAATTACCGAGTGCTAATCGCAAGCATGATGACATATGTTCGTCAGTTAGTCGATTGCGATATTTTGACTTAATTATCTTCATTTCAGAAAATGCAGACTCGCACAAGTAAGTTGACCCAAACATTGCCGTCAGTTGAGGGCGATTTGCCCTAGATTCGGATATTTATCTTCAGATATAAAACACCAGAATTTTGTATCAGATGCTGTGGCTTTGAGATGTATATCTGATATAATCTGCACTAACTCATTTTCAACAGAACATGAGTCCATGTTAAGCTGACTTGCTATTTCAGTAGCTAATTCCTCAATGTTTTTACACGAAAAAGGATAACTCATAAATGATGCGATATTTGCCAATTTACTGAAATCATAAAAACGTATTTCGAATTGGCCCAAAATATTTGATAATTCTGCCTCATAAATATCATAATTCAACTGAGGAATCCTTGCTTTCAAAGACGGAAAATTTTTCAGATCCTTTCTTTTCAGTTGATCTATCATAAGTTGCAATTTACTTTTGAATGCGTTTATTGCGCTAATCATCTCAATAATAGTTTTTCCTTTACCTTGAAGCTCCAAATTAATGGTGTTTAAATGCATTGTGATGTCTGTCAAAAATGCCAAATCAGTCAGCCATTTTCCGTTTTTCAGCATCTGAGTGTCATCACCTCTTTCGTTCAGAAAAGCTGTTATTTCGGGCAATAATTCTTAAAACCTTTCTAGGAATTTTCCGCGACTCAACCACCTGACGTCCGTATGAAGAACTAAATCAATGTGTTCAGCTGACTCACTATCTTCCAACTGCAATTTAAAGAGCCGTCGTTGCAAGCTACGTGCACGGATAGAACTCACAATTTTTTATTGCAATGCCCATAATCTCCTCCATGTTTAGAACTTTTGAACACAAAACTGGTTGATGTATAATGCAATGGAAGGAGAAAAATGAAGGGAAATCATCATTAGCTCGACACAATGCCACAAAACCGTTTTTATTTCCAGTCATTGCTGGTGCTCCATCGGTTGTAATGCACACTAGTTTATATATTGGTAGCTTGTAGTTTGTTTACAAAATTGAAGAAAGCGTCATATATATCTTCGCCACGGGTCTTTACTTTCAGAGGAATCATTGTCAAAAACTCTTCCTAAGCCGACATGTCATTGAATACCATTCGAATAAAAAATACACAGCTGGGCAGTGTCTGTCATATCGGTGGATTCGTCGAACTATAAAGAAAAGTATGTACATTCCATGATATCATGTTTTAGTTTATCTGCCATGTCCTGACTCATGACTTCAACACGCCTTGTGACAGTCGGAGATAACTGAAGTTCTCTAATAGCAGACATAATCTCTGTTTTATTTTTAAAATCTCCAAATAAAGTCTCACCCGCTTCAATAAATGCTTCCTTCACAACCAATCCATCATCAAATGGTTTCTTGTGTTTCGCCAATATATGAGATATTTTAAATGACGCGATCGTTGCAGCTTTTGATTGCTTGGTTGGTCTTGTGAACATGGTTTGTTCTTTTTTCAAACAGGTTATCAAATCACGGAAAATCATTTTCATAGTTTTTATGAACCGTTTTATGATGCCTCTCTAAGTTCCCACGCTTAGGTATTGCAACTGACGCACGGCAAATGAGACAAATGCACTTATCCTTTACCATACAAAAGAAAAATTCTTCCTCCCAATCGTTATTAAAATTATAAGTTTTACTTTTCTTCGCCGCACTCATTTTGGACTATTTATTAATAAACTTTGTACTGATGTATCGCCTTCAAGTTACAACTCAGACTGACTCCTATTCCTGCAGGCGCAACATTTATATCGGCGCGAACGAAGTCTCGAATGTTCCCGTCAAACACGCCGCCCGAAGTTTCTAGAAAAATCGGCGGGAATCAAAAACGCGGGTTTTCTTTGACAAGTACCGCGCGTTCCTTTGATAAAGCCGCCTTTTGCCGCTAGCAGGGGGTTATTACGATAAAAGAAAGTGATGAGAGGGTTATTCTGGCCTAATTGTGGATCGAATAAATTCTAGTAGTTTATTCATTACATTCTGTTTTAGTTACCTAAAACAAAATCTGTGAATAGTTCTATATCGGAATTTTTTTCTCGAGATCGACTCAAACAGCACTCGCGATCGACCGTTTGAGCACCCCTGGTCTAGAGATAGCAATATTATAATTTTATCCTCTCTAGGGTATTACTAGGAGTTTTGGACCTCGAAAAACGTATGCTCTTTTGTTTATAAACAACTTAAGTTTTCAAAACGCGTTTTTTGAACTTAAAATATGAATAATTCCGGTTATATAAGGCGGATCGAGGCAAAAAAAAACCAAATTCTTTGTAATGAAATTTCTAACAAATCCTCGTTGGTTTTAAGTCGCTCAAGTACGCACAGAACCTGCAAAATAGAAAAAACAGGCATAAAACTGTTTTTTTTTTTTTCATTTTATTGTACAGGTGGACTAAGTAAACATTTGAAATTTTCAGAAAATATGCCTTTTGTTATAGCCAAAAAAAAACCCTGAAATTTTTGTACAAAAATCTTGGATCCAGTGGGAAAAATTGAATTTATTATTTAAAATTTGAATTGCCTGTCATTTTATGCCATTTGGTCCAAAATAGATCTTGTTCTTCAAAATTTAGGTCTCGACGCCAACTTTCCAATGTCATTAAAAAAACTTTTTTTTGATGGCATTGGATTGGCATTCTAACGGTTTTTTTTTTATATTTGTTTATTAATCAAATAACAACAAATGTTTTTTTTTATGTTTTTTCGGTTATTTTGAAAAAAAAAATTAAAAATTTTTTATCACATCTTTTTTTTTTAAATGACCGAAAAAACTTATTTGGTGTTATTTGATTAATAAATAAAACCGGTCAAGTGCAAGTTGAACTTGCACAATTAGTGTTCCGTACGTTGATTGTTTTTAAAATAAAAATTTTTGTTAGGATGGTATAAAATGATCAGTGACTTCACAAAACACACCCCAAATGGGTTTTCAACAAAGTTTGTTTCCAATCTTTACTGAAAACTGGTCACTTTAAATTTTTTTTTTTAATTTTATATACCAAATAAATTATTAAAGGTAATGCACTCGTGATAATTTTCGTTCAATCTATACCCCGTGGAGAATATTCTAGAATTTTTTCAAAATTTTTTGATCAGTACTTTTAGAGATAAGGGATTTTTTAAAAGTAATACGAAGAAAAGTGTGCGCAAGTATTACATTATATATATATTTTTTACTCGTGTTTTCACAAGCTTTCATTTGACACCACACCCGATGACCTAGTAAAAAAAAATTTTTTTTCACTTCCGATTTCACCCCTCAAAACGAACCCCTTAAGTCAAAATTTATGTTACGGTGGCATAAAATGATCAATAACTTCACAAAACACACCCCAAATGAGTTTTCAACAAAGTTTGTTTCCAATCTTTACTGAAATCGGATGACCTTGAAATTTTTGTTTTTTTTATATATCATATAAATTATTAAAGATAATGCACTCGTGATAATTTTCGTTCAATCTACACCCCGTGGAGAATATTCCTGAATTTTTTCGAAATTTTTTGATAAGTACTTTTCGAGATAAGGCCCGGGACAGCGATTTTTTCGCGAATTTTTAAAAATAATACAAAGAAAAGTGCGCAAGTATAATATTATATATATATTTTTTACTCGTGTTTTCACAAGCTTTCATTTGACACCACACTCGATGACCTAGTAAAAAAATTTTTTTTTCACTTCCGACTTCACCCCACAAAATTTAATTCTCAAAACTACATGGCTCTGATGAGGCCATCAATTCCTATATTGTTACCAAATTTCACCTTTCTATGTCAAATAGTTTCGGAGAAAATCGGGTGTGACAGACAGACAGACAGACAGACAGACAGACACCGAAGTGATCTTATAAGTGTTCCGTATGGAACACTAAAAAAAGGTTAAAATGACTCTAAAAAAATTTTTTTAAATGGCATCGGAAAGCTGACGTCGAGACCTAAATTTGGAAAAAAAAAAAGATCAACCACCAAATGGCATAAAAAAGAGGGAAATTCAAATTTTAAATAACAAATTCAATTGTGTCCACTGGGTTCAATTTTGTAGGTTATGTACGCATTTGGGCGACTTAAAACCCGATTTGTTGGAAATTACATGAAGAGTTTGGCTTTTTTTGTCTCGATCCGACTTATATAACCAGAGTTATACTAATGAGATAACAGAAAAAGCAGACAAAGAAATAAAATACAAAATACACTTACTGCAAGACGAAACGATAAGAGACCTATATAGACGACGATTAGATCAAAAATTAAATGAATTTAACTACGACAACCTCCAACAGATGTATGACCACATAAAACAATGCATCAAACAGGCGCGCCCAGAAGCATTAGGTCAAGAAGACAACGAGAATGAGAAACATAAATTTAGAATCTGTGAAAAAACCAAAGAATCTATAAAGGAAAAGAAAAGACTATACGAAAAATGGCTGAATACAAAATCAGAAGAAGATCTACAGAAATATAAAGAGAAAAATGCAGAAACGAGAAGGATGATAAACAAAGAAAAGAACGAGAGATGGGAAAAATCGTGCGAACATGTAGAACAGTATATAGGAGGCTCTAGAAGTACAGAGTCATGGAGAATAATTAAAGCATTAAGGACTAACAATAGAGAGAAGACGTATATAGAGTACATCCTAGAAAGCGAGTGGGAAGAATATTATAAGAAGCTGCTAACAGAAGATTCCAAGAAGAGAACCCTGAAGAAGAACAGAATAAGGAAATAAAAGAGATAGAACTAAGCTATGAAGAAGTAAAGAAGACAATAAAAACACTCAAAAATAATAAATCTGCAGGGCCTGAGGGTGTGGTAAATGAAATGATTAAGTACGGGTCTAATAAATTACATCGAATGCTGAGAAACATGTTCCACAGAGCGATAAATGGAGAAAAAATACCAGAGGAATGGTCAAAAGCTTATATAGTATCCATATTTAAAAAAGGAGACCGCAGAAAATGCACAAACTATGGAGGCCTAAGCATAATATCGAGTATGGGGACGTTTGTATGGAAAAATTATTAAAAATATCATGGAGGAAAATATAAAGGGAAAAATTGGAGAAGACCAAGCAGGCTTTACGGCCGGAAAATCATACACACTATAAAACAAACAATGGAAAAAAAACTGGCAAAGAATAGAGAAGTTCATCTAGCCTTCATAGACATAAGAAAGGCCTATGATTCAGTACCAAGACAAAGATTATGGAAGAAATAAGCATTGACAAAGAACTAATATACGCAGTAAAAGCTCTCTACGAAAACAACACAGTGAACATAAAAATAGGACATAAAATAGGGAAGAGACTCCAAACATCAAAAGGCCTATTACAAGGATGCTCTACATCCCCAACACTATTCAAAATATACCTAGAACAAACATTAAAAAAATGAAAGCAAAAATGTAGTGGAATGGGAGTCCTAATACGAGAAGATTACTTATATACTCTAAGTTTCGCAGACGACCAAGTAATCATAGCGCAAGATGAGGAAGACCTCAGTTATATGGTAAGAAAACTGAATGAAGAATACACTAAAGCAGGATCAGCAATAAACTTTGATAAAACGGAATATCTAACAACAAAGGAGGGAAACGGAGAATCTAGAAGTAGATAACGAAACAATAATCAAAGGAACCGATAGATTTAAATATCTAGGAACCATCATTTCAAAAAACGCAACATCAGAAGAAGAGATTAAAGCTAGATTAGGACAAACGCGAACATGCATAAGACAATTAAATTCGATCCTGTGAGACAAGCACATTACAAAGAGAAACAAAACACGCATATACAAATCAATAATACAAAGCATAATGACATACGGGTCAGAAACATGGACGATCAACAACAAAAGAAATAAATCTAAAATTAACGCGGTAGAGATGGAGTATTGGAGAAGATGTTGTAAAGTGACACGTATGGAGAGAATAACCAATGAAGAAATAAGAAACAGAATGAACATCAAAGAGAACGCAATAAATACCATTGAAGAAAAACGATTAAAATGGTATGGACACATAAGACGAAACGAAGATAATAGGTGGATAAAGAAAATAACGGAGTGGAGCCCTATAGGGAGAAGAAAAAGAGGAAGACCCAGACGATCGTGGAGAGACGATGTGGACGAGGCTATGGAGGACAGGGGTCTAACAGATGGAGACTGGGAAGATAGAAACGGATGGAATCAAAGGCTGAGAGAAGGAAGACAGCGTCAGCTGTAGAAAATCCTTGTTATATATATAATATATTCACAGTTTAAGCTCAAAAAAACGCGTTTAAAAAACTTAAATTGTTTATAAACAAAAGAGCACAAGTTTTTCAAGGTAGAAAACTCAGGACAGTACTCCTCATGATAGAGGATAAAATCATAATATTGTTGTATCTAAACTATGCCTACCTCTGCACTACCATATTTGTCTTATTACTCTTTGCATTATTATAACGTTGACTGCTAGATTTTTATAGATAATATTTCCTTGGTAAGAAAAAAACTTGTACAGGATAGAGAAGAAAATACATCTATTGGTGGGAATCTTTAAACGAACGCAAAAAATCTCAAAACTGGCTAACGCTCCAAACATCAAAAACTGCTCTCCCAACACTTATAGACTAATTACTATTGTGTGTATCAATTTTTTACATTAGTCATCGACAAAAACTCACACTTATATTCAGAAACGTTGCTCTTTCTTTGATATCTACCTACTTATATCTAAAAATTAAATATATTTTTATACCTTTATTTTTAAAAAAACGTTTGGTTACATTTAGTCATGTTCTGGGACACTTAATATATTATTTAACGATAGACAATAGATATGTTTACCTGCACATCCGTGGTTATATTCCAGACTAAATATGCATATTTCAGTAACAATGCATAAACACTGTTATATGGCAGGTACCAAAGAAAGGCAAATATACCTCGAGATATTAACCCAGATCACTAAATTAAATCATTATACATCACAAAACATGTAAAACAAAGCTTGTTAAAACAAACAAAGAACAATCAAATCAAAATTAATTAAGCCATTTTGCAAACGTTAAAAAAATACCGTTCAAATGTTAAAGTACATATATTGTTACAGTTAAATTAGTACATTACCTTCAACAGATCAATAGCCAACTTCAACACGTTATTAGCCACATTCAATTCATCCTTTTTATGAGGTTTTTGTTCGATCTGTAAATGCAAATTGATCTGCTCCGTTATAAGAACAGATAAATTGCGATATTTCCTGTTAATTTTCATTCCCAAGGTCATAAATCTCAAAAGCATTATTCCTGAACCTAAACACCATATAAGAGCTTCTAAATAATATTGGGAAAACGAAACAGTTTCCTAAAAAATATTAATAACATAAAGAACTAAATAAAATTATCTTGTTGTCCATTTATGTCGCTATGTTTAAAAACGACATTGCTACAAATATGTGCTTGCAAATAAACAATTATCCATTATCTAAATTATATATATATATATATATATATATATATATATATATATATATATATATATATATATATATATATATATATATATATATATATCAGAAATACAATTCTTATTTAAAATGAAGCTATGTATGGTGTATATAATGTTATTTTGAAGTATAGATAAAGATAGAATGAAAAAATTAGGATAGCTTATAAAAAACGTTGATTAAAAAAATAGTATATGAATAAATAGTATATGAATCCATAGTATATGAATAAATAGCCCAAAAGCCCAAATTTCGATCAAATAACCTTTACAAGAACTTTTTTCATGGTACCAACACGATGATACCAGTATCTCGTATATGTTTAAATCGAAACTAGGAATAGAAATTTTTTGCGATATATCAATAGTTGTCGATATATGGGGTAACGATCGGTGAATTCAAAAATTATCGATATCGATGTATCGATAATTGCCGATATATCGATAACTATCCAAATATCGAAAGTTATTATTATATTGATAATTATCCATATATCAATAGTTATTAGTATATGGATAGGCATCACTTATTTTCACCCCCAATCGTCAATTTTAGAAGGTGTTAAATTTTTTTCAGAAGATAGGGTTCTCCCCCGTCCTGATAATCCAATTTTAAATAAGAATTATCTAACGACTAACGACAAAATAAAATTATCGATAAGTAGGCTGCCATCAACTATCAATAACTAAAAAGTATTATCACCCACCCCTACCTCAGACATGGAAAAAGTAAATTAGACAAGTGTCTTAATAACCGCTTCTAGAGATATCGTCAGGAATGTTAAAATAATGGTAACTATTATCTAAATGTCAAAAATATATTTGTATTGGATAGTACCGTTTAGACAATACGACAAATGCTATGACTGTCATTGTATTTCCACAATAACCCCTACCGATAACATAAATTGTAAGGTCCTAAAAATTTACCTGAATTTAAAACAGAAAAAAATAAGTTACAATAAACGTAAAAATTGGGTTAAAAAATTCTGTAAATCACCGTTAACATAATGATAAAATGCATTACGGTATGAGATGGGGCAAAGTAGTAGTTTCAAGCAGAATTGCCACTTATGATACCAAGTTGCGATGCAGATGGAGATGTAAAGAGATGGTCAGTCCCACCGTGTGGGAAAAAGTTGTCTATTTAGACAAAAAAAAAACTTAAAAAGCAAGCTACAAATATGTTATTCTTGAAAATTTTAAGGAGAAACAAATATAATCTGTATATTCTTCCATACCTTTAAAAGTTCTGCACATAAAAACGCTAGTAGCAATAAAGTTACTACAAAAGCTGTAGACACTATTACATCCACTGACCGTTGTGGCCCCCTCCTCTTTAAAAAAGATCTTACTGATAACCAAGTTTTGATGTTCCTAACCTAAAACAAAAAATCACGGAAACTATATATATATATATATATATATATATATATATATATATATATATATATATATATATATATATATATATACACTCGGTCAAAAAATTAAGGGAGTAGAAAAATCTCCAAATTTTTTTTTAGTGATTTTTGAAAGGTTGTTACTTCATGAGTAATGGTCGTATCGAGAAAAGGAAAAAAGCATTTTAAAACTTGAAATGTGTAGTTTTGAAATCTTGAGATGAAAAATTTTTTTGAGCATTTTTCTCGGCGCGATCAAAAGAAATAACGCAAAGCAAGCACCGATATCTCTTGAACTAATGATCGTACAGTAAACGGAAGATGAGGAGATCATTAATTGAGGTTTAAGGAGCAATAAACGTGCTCTCTTAATTTTTGATAAAACTTTGACAATTCGGGAAAGAAAGACGGTTATAGGGCTTTTAGGCATGTTTTGAGCAAAAAAAAAACCTGCAAACATTGGTACTTTTCGCAATATTTACAAAAAAAGTCATTTTTTGTACGTTTTCAATTCAATATTGAACATAAAAAAAATTCTCTAAAATACCAAAAGGCACTTATAGAGGATTGATTCAAGTTTCCAAAATTCATCTTCCGTTTACTGTACGATCATTAGTTCAAGAGATATCGATGATCAAAAAAAAAAAAGGTGACTTTTCATTCAATAGCCGATATCTCAGCGACAAATGGTCGCACAGCGAACAAAAAAATACCACATTAAAGCTAAAGCATCAGGCTAAATGACCCAAGCATTAATTAAGCCAGGAACATTTTTTTTTGAGTCTAAGGACAATTTTGAAAAAAAAATAATTGGAAAAATTTTGCTTTGCGTTATTTCTTTTGATTGCGCCGAGAAAGATGCCCAAAAAAATTGTTCATCTCAAGATTTCAAAACTAGACATTTCAAACTTCAAAATGTTTTTCTTCTTTTCTGGATACGACCATTACTCACGAAGTAACAGCCTTTCAAAAATCACTAAAAAAGTTTGGAAATTTTTCTGCTACCTTAATTTTTTGACTGAATGTATATATATATATATATATATATATATATATATATATATATATATATATATATATATATAATATATAATGTACCTTGTTTAGTCTAAAATGGGGTATTTCTGACTTCCTGGCACGGCGCGACGACGTCAAATGTGAAAAATACTTAGCATATAGCAGACGCTGTTTGAAGGTTCTTTCAGCGATAGCCAGGAGAAAAAACACCATCGAAGCAAAGATAAAACGTTGTAGCATAGCAACTGCAACAATCCACCTTTCCCTAAAAAATATTTAACATTTTTACCTTTCAAGAAAGAAAAAATATTCAAAGTTTCCTCCACTAATTTAATCAAAATGAGATTATAACAATAAATCGTCATCTTCAGCAAGTCTATTTATACGAGAATAATGTTTCTGTAGATACACTAGCCAGTATAAAAAGTTTTTGTTTTATATTACTGACATAAAAAATGGAAAATCACAACTTAAGTTTATATCATGACATTACAGGTATAATTAAATATCTATAAAAGTTCACAAAACCATTGAACACGATTTATTTCATTTGACACTACACTCGATTACCTAGTAAAAAAATTTTTTTTTCACTTCCGATTTCACCCCCAAAACTAACCCCTTAAGTCAAAATTTAACTTTCAAAACTACTTGGCTCTGATGAGGCCATCAATTCCTATATTATTATCAAATTTCAACTTTCTATGACAAATAGTTTCGAAAAAAATCGGGTGTGACATACGGACAGACAGACACCGAAGTGATCTTATAAGTGTTCCGTACGGAACACTAAAAATTAAAAGGTTATACATAAAAGGAATTATACACATAAAAAAAAAACAGGGAAAATTGCAAAATAAAATAATATAAAATAACTGATTACTATGTAAGCAGTGTAGGTACATCTTGGTAAACAGTAGCGACACCTGCGTCAAATAAGTTAATAAAAATAGAAAGAGACGGGTGAGTAGAGATATGGAAAGGATAAGAGGAAAAGAGAATGAAGAAACAGAAGGTATTATATGTTTTTAAAAATTATTTACTGGTAAAAAAGAATATTTATACGTACATCAGTGTGTGTGAGAAGGAAATTAATATAGAAGACATTGAAGAAAGAAGATAATTGGACTTGATTTAGTCATTTATGCAATATGTGACTTGTCTTGTAAATGCTTTATGGGTTTCAAGGACCTCAAATAGGTTGAAGATAATACTCTTATCGCAGACATCGATAACTTTAACATCTAAATCGGGATTGAAATCATGTGATTGACAAAGGTGGAGCTATAGTTAATTTCAATCGTGTTTTGGTTTTTATATTTAAAGTGTTTCGATCTATTTAACTATTTTGTCGATTGCATACGAGAGGGACTAGAAATAAAGCAGAGTGTAGTGTTAGAATTAAAGCAATAAGTAAAAAATTTGGAGGTTTATGAGAATAATTCTGTGAAATTGTATGGAGCTAACGAAACGATAAGCGACGACCTTGATCGTTTCACTGTGTACGGTGATGAGAAATATAAACAGTTTTTTTTTCTTTTTCTCTCGTGTTTGAAAAATATACGAGGAACACACGTAAAGTTTTTATAACAGAAAGAACAATGGATAACGATGATTATACCTCAAGAGACTCGAAAAAAGGAAGAGTCGAAGAAAAAGAAGAGCCAATGGGATTATTCAAGAAGAGTAAAAAGCTGATAAGAACACCACAGAAAGAGAAAAACGAAAGAGTAGATAAGATAGACAATTTGATAGAAATGATTAGAGAGCTTGTAACATTCATTTTTTCCTAGATTTTAAGACCATGTAATGTTACTGATTTTTCACTTCAAATTGTACTTATTTTCATTTTTGTATCGAACGGTATATTAAACAGAGATTCCAAGACGTTCGGTATATACTGTGCAGTGCGGGTTCCTGACCGAATCTACCGCTACGCCGCGATTGGTGAAATGTGTGTATCCGCAGTTTTGGTTCCGGCGTCGCCATATTACCGGCAGAGTTTGCACGGTTTATTTAAGGGCCCGAGAAACGACTGTCTTGGCTAATTTCCATCCAGCCGCCGAGTAGGCGGAATACCATCAAGCCGCAGCCAGACTAATTTTCATCGGAGCCGCCAAGTAGGCTTCCTTCGACTGAGCTACAGTAAAGGCTCATAACAACCATCATGCGAGCTAAGTAAAGCACCAGTTTCTTAACGAAAAGCCGTAGTGGGCTCTCTAAGTGTCTACTAGAAAAGTGTGAAATTGGTCGTGTTCCATCGAAGCCGGAATAGGAACAGTAAGTTACCAAAACATCCTTCAATAGACATATCCCTGAGTAGTGCCTTAACAGCAATTTAAACAGACTAAAAAGTGAAGTGAAAAGCACTATTTTTCGTCTTCGGGGGTAGTCATAGTTCAGAATTTAAATGTAATAACTACTAGTTAGGCTAGAATTTTTTTGTAGAACTGCAAAGGTTAGAACTTTTTATTTTTAAAAACATGAATAAATTTTCTTTTTGTTGATTAAAGCTAGTGTCTCACTGAATACCTATTTTTCTTTTCGGGATAAGTTGTACTAGACTAATTCTTTTTAGTAATACCCATAAAACCCTTCAGTATTTTTTCATTTTTTTAACTGAAGTTAGATCCTTTCTAGTTTAAAATGAATGGTGCCCAAAAAAAAAACTTGTACAACTGAAGCTTTTTAAAAAATAGAAAAAAATTCCAAAAAGACGTACAAAAATTATCTCTTACCCATATCTCTCTACCAAGAAAAACTGAGCTAGTGTTTGTTTAATTTCTTTAGTTCTTTTAAAATCAGGATTCACTCAATTCATTATCAGAAATTAAAGCGGGGCTGCAAGGAAATTGTGCTCAAGCTCGGGGCATCCAATATTCAAACGGTACAAAATTGCGCTCAAGCGTGGGACAAACAACTTCTCACAGGGTACAAAAAAAGATGCCTCAAACTGAGGACAGTTTAGCAGGTTACAAAATGACACCACAACGTGCGGGCAAGTTCGAATGTTACAAGCTAATGTCAGATATAAAGGATATAAAACAAGATCAGAAGAGACACCAACAAGAGTTGAAGGAACTAAAAAGGAGAATGAAGTATTGAAGGAGGAAAATAAGACAATTAAAGAAAACATGAAACGTATGGATTTGAAGATGAGTAGACTGAAAAAAGACAACGAATAGCCAACCAGATCTGAAAATGGGCGTAGAACATTTTATGGAGAGGAGTATGGACACAAAAGTACAGATTAAAGATGTGATAAAAATAGGAGAGACTACATACAAGATAGAACTTGGAAACACGGGAGATAAAGAAGCTGTAATGAAAAATAAAAACAAACTGAGAAACCTAAGAGAGAGAGTTGACATAAACAACGATTTAACAAAACATGAACGAGAAATTCAAAAGAAATTGAAGCATATAGCAGAGGACGAGAGAAAGAATAGAAAAAGGGTGAAAATAGGATATAAAAAAATCGTAATCGAAGGAAGAGAATATAAATGGGACATTGAGGAAGAAAAACTGAAAGAACAAACAAAGAATACTACTACCATCAAGTCAAAAACCTGAAAAAAAGGAAAGAGATAAGATGGATTGACGACGACCCTGGTAAAGATAAAGGATACGGAAGAGAAGACTAGTAAAATGAATACAAATAAGAAGATAACCAACGAAATAGATAGGAAGAAAGAAATGGGAAATAATTATAGAGTTATTAGATTGAGAACACAGACTAATAGGGGTATAAACGGAAAAGAGGAAGAACAACAAATGCACTCTGTAGGAATCACTGAAACAGAAAGGAAAGGAAATGGATGCAAAAAATTAGAAGGAAAAGCACACAAAAATCAACATAGAGACATAATACCGGAACAAGATACAGAACTCACACAAACAGAAGAAACTAATACAGAAGAAACGAAAGAGGCAATCGGCAATTTAAACAGGATGGAAGGATATAGAAGGAAATATGTATATATGATTAAGTAAGAAAGTATGTTTAATATTGGAATCTACTGAGAGTCTCGTGGAGATTTTTCTGCCACTTTGATCGATCTATATAGCAAGTATTACAATTAGGGTGATTGCATAGACTCTGGACATATCAAAAATTGGAATTTTATCTTTGGCATTAATGATGAAATTTTTCATAAGCCAACAGGGTTTAAAAACGATATTTATGTTATGTTTTTAAAAATGGTGGGCAAAGAATTTCATTTCAGAAATATTGTTTTTCGATTCCATATACAAGTATTTGTTGTTTAGATGTCTGGAAAGGTGTTTATAAAAAAAGTTTGCTAATTGTTAGTAAAGGGAACTTATTGTTCACAGCAATTTGTTTCATAGGATCTGCCACTATTTAATATACCTTGAAAACCATCTCAACGTCACTTTCAAAATCAAGGGAAACTTTTTTTTTGCTGGACGTAATCGTTTTATCAAGGTTCGATTTCAAAATGGTTTTAAAATTTCGATCCCAAAAAGTCTTTAGCTACTCGTACATACGAGTATATACATATGGTTACGAAAGACAATCAAATAATTTACTGGAATTGCTATCAGTTACCTAGTTATAATATATTTAAACTTACCATGGTGATGTTCCTAAAGCTACACGTCCCAATGCGAAAACTTTCCTTGGTAACTTATCAATCAACAGAGTGACAGCCTCTACAGGTGAACTAGAGAACATCAATCGATATGTCTCATTTCTAGTCGATTCCCATATGTTTTTGGTATCCAACCCACAATCTGTCAAACGGCTGAGAAGTGGTAACATTGCTAAAACAGCTGACACCGCTATACCCGCATAAAAATAGTCGGGGGTAGATGGAAACGAGTCTACTTTACTGATGATTATAGAACTAATATCTAACATTGACAAATCGGCCTTTTTAATTTCGTTTTTTTCATAAATTGTACAGCTGGCTAAAAAAAAAAGTTTTGCTTAAATAATTATGACAAAAACATATTCAGTAACATACAATTAAAACTAATTAAGTATTAAAGATATGTAAAATAAACACGAATTTATTTAGCCCACATTATTTTAAAGAGAAGATGAAAAATATAAAAAGGGAAAGGTTTCTAAATGAAAGAATACTCTCGATAGCAATAAGAGAAGATGGAATAGACGAAGACTACACTTTGATGATGTGCTGTGGGCCAAATGATAATACAGGAATTGAGGAAAAGGACAAATTTTTCAATGATTTACAGGAAGAGATGGAAAATACAAACAATAAGATAATAATAATGGGAGATATCAACGGAAGGGTGGGAAAAGAGAATGAGGGAATAGAACGGTGCCTAGGAAAACAAGAGACAGTGAGAAACAATAACGGCGAACGAATAATACCGATAAGTTTGAAAAACGAATTAAAGATTGGTAATACAAATTTCAAGAAAAAAGAAATTCACAAAATAACCAGACAAGTGATCTCGAGAAATGAAAATTCAATTATAGACTACTTTTTAATACGTAACGAAATTTGGAATAGAGTAAAGGATATTGAGGTAAAGAGAGGCCCGCAGATAGGAAGCGGTCACTTCCCTAAAATTAGAAAAAACAGGTGCAAAGGAAAATAAATGCAAGATAATAAATTCAAAAATTAAATGTTTTAAATTAAGATATAGTGAAATAAGAGGAAAATACCAAAGAATGTGTGAAGAAAAACTGAATTTAAATGGGAGTGGAAGAAAGGTGGAAAGAATTTAAAAATTCTATATTAATAGCAGCAGAAAGTACCTGCGGCTTATCAAAAATAGTAAAAAGAAATATTAAAGACAAACTGGTGGACGAATGGGGTCAAGGAAGAGATTAAAAATAAAAAGAAGAAATGGAAAAAAAAAAGGTAGAAACAATAACAAAGAAGAAAATGTCATAAAAAAAGAAGTCAAAATTATGGAAAGATGGAGGGAATATTATGAAGAATTATTAGATGGGAATGACATAGCATATCAATATAAAAACATTATACCAGAACAGGATATAGAACTCACACAAACAGAAGAGATTAATATAGAGGAAATAAAAGAGGCAATCGACAAATTATAATTAGGAAAGGCACCCGGACATGATAAAATCACAGCAGATATGATGGAAGCGCTCCCTAAGGTAGCAATAGAAGAACTTAAAAATATAATAAACAAGGTAATAAAAAACAATGCACCTACGGACTGGACAACAGGCATCATAACCTCAATGCGGATTTCAGACAACAGATGGTGCACCAATGCAGTTTGTGCTATAAAGATTTGACACTGCGCCATTTTGTGGTGTCATCAACAAGTGTCAGACGCGC
The DNA here is from genome assembly GCA_019049505.1 of Pachyrhynchus sulphureomaculatus. Classification (NCBI taxonomy): domain Eukaryota; kingdom Metazoa; phylum Arthropoda; class Insecta; order Coleoptera; family Curculionidae; genus Pachyrhynchus; species Pachyrhynchus sulphureomaculatus. Next base: position 6,421,567 of record CM032454.1, read on the forward strand.
ACGAGTGATAAATTGGAAAATTATGTGCATAGTGTTGTATTGTGTTGTGTTCAATTGTCGAAATTTATACCGAACAAAGAGCATTCGCGGACAGCATTAATCTTTTGTTTTCATTTAAAGAAAACTGCTATTGAATCATACCGATTATTTCGAGAAGCTTATGGTGAACATACTCCATCGCAAGATACGTGTGAACGATGGTTTCGGCGTTTCAAAAGTGGTGACTTCGATGTTGCAGACAAGAAACGTGGAAAACCGCTAAAAAAATACGAAGATGTGGAATTGCAAGCATTGTTGGACGAAGATGATTCGCAAACACAAAAACAACTCGTAGAGCAATTGGGCATTAGTCAACAAGGTGTTTCCAATCGGCTACGAGAGATGGGAAAGATTCAGAAAACCGGTAGATGGGTACCACATGAGTTGAACGACAGGCAAATGGAAAAGCGCAAAAACACGTGTGACATTTTGCTCGCTCGGTACAAAAGGAAGTCTGTTTTGCGTCGAATAGTTACAGGGGATGAAAAGTGGATTTATTATGAGAATCTCAAGCACAAAAAATTATGGGTAGACCCAGGCGCACCATCCACATCGACCGCAAGACCGAATCGCTTTGGCAGAAAGACGATGCTCTGTGTTTGGGGGATCAGAGGGGCGTGGTCTATTATGAGTTGTTAAAACCTGGGGAAACGGTTAATAATAAACGTTACCAACAACAATTGACCAATTTGAACCGTTCGCTGCTTGAAAAAAGGCCAGAATATCGAAAGAGGCAACACAAAGTCATTTTTCTTCATGACAATGCTCCATCAGATACGGTAAAACCAGTTCACAACACGTTGGAGGCACTCAGCTGGGAAGTTCTACCCCCATGCGGCTTACTCATCAGACTTGGCTCCTTCCGACTACGACTTGTTTGCATCGATGGGTCGTGCACTTGCTGAGCAGCGCTTTAGTTCGTACGAAGATGTGAAAAAATGGCTCGATGAATGGTTCGCAGCAAAAGGGGAAGATTTTTACTGGCGTGGTATTCACAAATTGCCCGAAAGATGGGAAAAATGTATAACAAGCGATGGAGCATACTTTGAATAAAGCACTTTTTATCATTCTTCCAAATTTAACATGTTTTTTTTAGAAAAAAAATCCGAATTTTATACTTGTACACCAGGTATATACCAGGATACTAGAAAAAAGACTAAGAAAGAAACTTGAGCATACATTAGAAGAAACGCAGTTTGGTTTTCGGCCAGGAAGAGGGGTGAATGATGCAATATTTATAATAAGGCAGTTATGTGAAAAAGCAATAGGGAACTTCACTTGGGTTTTATAGACCTACAAAAAGCTTTCGGCACGAATAAGAGAGAAAAGACATGGGAAACAATGAGAAAAAGGGAAATACCAGAAATACAGAGTTTATACAAAGAATGAACAAATTATATAAAAAACAAGACAAGACAGATCTGATATATTTGAAACAACTATGGGCCTTAGACAGGGATGCATCCTGAGCCCCATGCTTTTCTCAATAGTTCTGGATGAAGCAATAGAAGAAGCGAAAAAAAAGGAGTAAGACCATACCAGATAGGCTACTGGAAAATGAAAAAGATAGAAATAGCAGAACTATGCTATGCCGATGATATGGTTATTATAGCAAAAGACGAGGGAGCGCTTAATAAAAACATACGGATATATGAAGAAGCATTGAAAAAGATAAACATGAAAATTAATAAAAAGAAGACAAAGACTATGCTAATAGGAAAACAAAAACGACAGCATGAAATAAAGTAGGGGAAGAAAGTTTGGATCAAGTAGAGAAATTTAAATATTTGGGATCAACAATATCAGAGGATATAATGATAACAGGAGGAAGGTTATTTAATAGTATAAAGAATACATTTCTAAGAAAGAAAGAGATACTACCAAAAAATATTAAAGCTCAAGTATTTGAGAAGGTAGCAATACCAATACTTTTATATGGAGAAGAAACATAGACAATGACAGAAGAGAAAGACAAATTATTTTGTCCATACAATAGAAATAATTAATTTTATATACTCCAGAGAATTGCGTTTTAGCTATAGTACTTACCTTTTACTGACGGTGGATTTAAGCAAGTGTTGACATCTCCGTCCAATATAACACAATCTGAACATCGATCCGCTGGCGCTGCATCAGAGACGTCATCTATATCACTACTGCAATCGTCACTATTTGTAGTCACACCTAAAAAATTACTTTCGTAATTCTAAAATTAAAATAATTGACGTAAGGCATGCCCGCTAATATCTATAGAGTTGCGGACTAAGAGATACCTGTAAATTCACTTGTATACTTCCCTATCTAAGAGAAGTATTGTATTCATGAAAAAGTTACCCCTAAGGTTTTATCATACCACTGTTTTAGAGTGTCTAAATCACGATAAACATAGTTTCCAATTTCCGTCTGTCGAACGAAATGGGATATCAATTTCAAATACTTTGCCCAGCGCTGTGTTTCCCACCGAGTACAATTTACAGCGATTCAAGAACAACGTGAATCGCTTTTTCCGCACTCATGCCGCTCCTGGAGCGCTTTAGGGACTTCCCTGCAGCACGTGTGCTAGACCCATAAAAAAAAAAACTTCCTTGATCTACCAGGACTTTTGGGTACGACAAACTTGACTAAAGCACCACCATTACCGATTTTAAACAGAAGTGTTATCACTACTCAGTATATATCACCACTACACCAAACACTTTATTTTTGCACTCGACGCGCGTTTCGTTAACCATGTTAGCTTCATCAGGAGCGATGATTGACTAAAGCTAAACTACCAAATCTACCCTATTTATACTTAGCCTAACCCTTGAATTACTCAAGCGGAACTAATGACATAGGCAAGGCTATCAGTGCCGGTCAAGTAACCAGTAGAGGGAACTATAAGGAATAGGCCCTCTGTCTTTGTTTAAACTACTTTTAGATTTTATGATTTCCATACTTTCGTATGCGTTCAACAATCTCCTATCAGATACATTTTTTATTTATCTTAGATTATCTAATGTTACAGTATGATCAGCTTCAAGAGCATGTTCGGCAATGCTAGACTTTTCTGTTCTGTTGTATTTTAAGTGTGCTAAATGTTCTTTAAATCGTGTTCTAATTGACCTTTTAGTTTGCCCAACATACTTTTTGTCACAATCATTACAACTAATTTCATAAATTCCACTTTTCTCACAATTAGGAATCTTATCTTTGGGATTTCCTAAGATATTCCTCAGATTGTCTGATGACTTATAGACTAAGGTGAGGCCTACCTTATTAAATACCTTATTGAGTCCCTTGCTATATTTCGGATTATATGGTATGGAGACATACTTGGTGTTATTTTCTTCGCGTGTAAAAAAGGTGGAATTCTGAATATTAAACCTAAACTTATGCCTATTTATTAGCTTATTTACTAAGTCATCGTCATAACCATTAACTCTAGTTATATTTCTAATACGATTCCTTTCTTTATTAAAGTTTACTCTATTCAGAGGGAAAGTGACCAAACGATGAACTAAAAAAAATGTAATGAGGCTAATTTATGTTGTTTGCAATGAAATGAATCATTAGGAATATATCTATCTGTTACTGTGTCCTTCCTATAGATATCAAATTCTAATCTATTATTATTTTTAATAATTAAAATATCTAGAAAAGGCAATTGTCCTTTGTTCTCAACTTCGTAAGTGAATTTAATGGAATCATACCGGCTATTTAATTTGGAAACAAAATCATCAATATTTGCTTTCTTTGTATCAAAAATCGCGAAAATATCATCCACATACCTATACCATACCCTTGGGAAATATTCGAATCCTTGACTGGCTTCGATTTCAAACTTACTCATGAATAAATTGGCTATGAAAGGTGACAAGCAATTACCCATAGCTGTTCCTTCTTTCTGAACATAAAATTGATTGTTATATTGGAAATAATTCCATACAGAGTTTAGATAATATCAAGTATTCACGAATAATTTCGTCTTCAAACTCATTCATTCTAAGTAATTCTTCGAGATATTGTAAAGTTTGTGGAATTGGCACACTTGGGAACAAAGAACTAACATCAAAAGAAATTAAGACTTCACCTTCATTAAGAACTAGATTTTTTGTTTTATTAATGAATTCTAACGAATTCTTCACTGCGAAAGTATTTAATGGTAACTTCTCAAGTTCTTTTGATAACCATTTGGATATTAAATATTGCTTTTCCAGGTTTGTGAATTTTGGGTAAGCAATACAATTTTGGTATGGTCGGATTACTCACATTTAATTTAAATTTTAGCGAATCAGAGACAAGGTTCTTACATTTTTTTAAAGAATTTTTAACCTCTGATATCATTCTCGGTAATGGATTTCTTATTACTTTTTCATAAGGGCCAGATTCGATAAGATTATCTACGCGTTCAAAGTAATCTTTCTTATCCAATATAACAACCTTATTTCCTTTATCCGCTTTTAAGTAGAACACATCTTTCTTTTTCAATCCTTTAACTACTTTTATGTTTTTTCGTGAATTAGAGTTTGTGTTGTTAACTATGTTTTTAGAGATAATTTATCAGAAATAGTTGCTCACATTGAAAGTTCCATTAGTACACTTCCAGAAAATAGTAAATCATTTGTTAGGGAAGCATGTCGCAATCAAATATCGAAAAACATGGTTAACAACACAAATTCTAATTCACTAAAAAACACAAACTTAGTTAAAGGATTGAAAAAGAAAGATGTCTCCTACTTAAAAGCGGATAAAGGAAATAAGGTTGTTATATTGGATAAGAAAGATTACTTTGAACGCGTAGATAATCTTATCGAATCTGGCCCTTATGAAAAAGTAATAAGAAATCCATTACCGAGAATGATATCAGAGGTTAAAAATTCTTTAAAAAAATGTAAGAACCTTGTCTCTGATTCGCTAAAATTTAAATTAAATGTGAGTAATCCGACCATACCAAAATTGTATTGCTTACCCAAAATTCACAAACCTGGAAAAGCAATGCGACCCATTGTTTCATCGGTCGGATCACCCACATATTTAATATCCAAACGGTTATCAAAAGAACTTGAGAAGTTACCATTAAATACTTTCGCAGTGAAGAATTCGTTAGAATTCATTAATAAAACAAAAAATCTAGTTCTTAATGAAGGTGAAGTCTTAATTTCTTTTGATGTTAGTTCTTTGTTCCCAAGTGTGCCAATTCCACAAACTTTACAATATCTCGAAGAATTACTTAGAATGAATGAGTTTGAAGACGAAATTATTCGTGAATACTTGATATTATCTAAACTCTGTATGGAACAAAATTATTTCCAATATAACAATCAATTTTATGTTCAGAAAGAAGGAACAGCTATGGGTAATTGCTTGTCACCTTTCATAGCCAATTTATTCATGAGTAAGTTTGAAATCGAAGCCAGTCAAGGATTCGAATATTTCCCAAGGGTATGGTATAGGTATGTGGATGATATTTTCGCGATTTTTGATACAAAGAAAGCAAATATTGATGATTTTGTTTCCAAATTAAATAGCCGGTATGATTCCATTAAATTCACTTACGAAGTTGAGAACAAAGGACAATTGCCTTTTCTAGATATTTTAATTATTAAAAATAATAATAGATTAGAATTTGATATCTATAGGAAGGACACAGTAACAGATAGATATATTCCTAATGATTCATTTCATTGCAAACAACATAAATTAGCCTCATTACATTTTTTAGTTCATCGTTTGGTCACTTTCCCTCTGAATAGAGTAAACTTTAATAAAGAAAGGAATCGTATTAGAAATATAACTAGAGTTAATGGTTATGACGATGACTTAGTAAATAAGCTAATAAATAGGCATAAGTTTAGGTTTAATATTCAGAATTCCACCTTTTTTACACGCGAAGAAAATAACACCAAGTATGTCTCCATACCATATAATCCGAAATATAGCAAGGGACTCAATAAGGTATTTAATAAGGTAGGCCTCACCTTAGTCTATAAGTCATCAGACAATCTGAGGAATATCTTAGGAAATCCCAAAGATAAGATTCCTAATTGTGAGAAAAGTGGAATTTATGAAATTAGTTGTAATGATTGTGACAAAAAGTATGTTGGGCAAACTAAAAGGTCAATTAGAACACGATTTAAAGAACATTTAGCACACTTAAAATACAACAGAACAGAAAAGTCTAGCATTGCCGAACATGCTCTTGAAGCTGATCATACTGTAACATTAGATAATCTAAGATTAATAAAAAATGTATCTGATAGGAGATTGTTGAACGCATACGAAAGTATGGAAATCATAAAATGTAAAAGTAGTTTAAACAAAGACACTGGGCCTATTCCTTATAGTCCCCTCTACTGGTTACTTGACCGGAACTGATAGCCTTGCCTATGTCATTAGTTCCGCTTGAGTAATTCAAGGGTTAGGCTAAGTATAAATAGGGTAGATTTGGTAGTTTAGCTTTAGTCAATCATCGCTCCTGATGAAGCTAACATGGTTAGCGAAACGCGCGTCGAGTGCAAAAATAAAGTGGTGTAGTGGTGATATATACTGAGTAGTATCATTGTGCCAAAGATTCCACATTCCCAACTTAGAAGTGTTATCGAATAAAATGCTCTGCATCTCTGAAGGCTATCAAAAATAACCCGCTGAATAATGTTGCATCGGCTATCCCTTTCTGTGGGTGCACTTCATCTTCTTTTAAAGAAATACACTAGTGAGCAAAAAAAATTGACTCAAACGATTTTGCTTCGTATAACACCGATTCTTGAATTTAATTTTCAAACAATGGTATTAGTTTTTATATCACTCGAATGTTGATTTTCTACTCTTTCCAATAATACCAAAAACATTTGGATTTCCAAAAAGTTTTACTGATTAAAACAGTTTTACTCAATAAAATTGTTTTTGCTATAAAAACACATGCAACTGCATTTTCCTATCATTTCTTTATCGGACTTGAACCGTCAACATTTCTGCTAGACCTACTCACTAATTACGTCAACGAAAACTGGATACCACCCCCGAAGAAACTGCATAAGTCATTGCCCTTTTACAAGAAGGGCATAGCGAACGTGTAGTCGCTGCGCAACTGCACCTGAGCCAGTCAGCTGTCTCCAGAGTCTACAGACGTTACCAAGAGACTGACGCCTTTACACGAAACCAGGATCAGGAAGAAGAAGGTGTACCTCGGAGCGAGACGACCACTTCATTGTCAACACAACTCTAAAAAATCGTCACTTGACCGGCGTTGAGGTCCAGCAAGAGCTCCGAAAAGGTCATGGTCGGGCTGTCAGTCACTGGACAGTTAGAAGAAGACTTAAAGAACCTAACCTAACTCCGAAGAGACAAGTTAATGAACCCAAGTTGACAGCAGCGCGAGAGATTTGCCCGAGAATATGTCAACTGGACCTTGGAGCAATGGCGCTCCGTTTTATTCTCCGACGAGCCCAGAATGTGCCTACGTGGCAATGATGGAAGAAATTTTTTTTTTACTTCTGATTTCACCCCCCAAAACTAACCCCTTAAGTTAAAATTTAACTTCCAAAATTACACGTCTTTGATGAGGTCATCAATTCCTATATTAGTGCCAAATTTCAACTTTCTATGTCGAATGGTTTCGGAGAAAATCGGGTGTGACAGACGGACGAACAGACACCGAACTAATCTTATAAGTGTTCCGTACGGAACACTAAAAATGTAAAAAATAGCTCAAAATAAAAAGGCTGTCTCTATTACTCATACAAAAAATATGAACACCGGTTAAAAATATTAGAAATTTAGATTTTAAAATAAAATAATTTAATATTTATAAATATACTGTGGTAGGTCTACTAAAATTACAATCCAAGTTGAAAAAGTATGAAAAGTACGGTTTCAGTACTTCACTGAACTTGAAGATGTTAGAAAAATATTGTTTTTTACCTGCAGTCCAGTCTCGGGGAGAAGAAAGTGCTTCGTTCTCTGTATCACATGTACTATCCAATACCGAATGTATGGCTATGGTTGGAAGATGCTGAGCAGAAGGACGTCTTTTCACCTAAAAATCGATAAGTTGGATCGTGAATAATTACCACACCATTGATGCTAGCACGTCCCAACTTAAAACAATCAAAGCACTTCACATGCGATGACAATTTTATCCTATAAATTGTAGTAATATATGTTATTCTTAGACAAAGGCAAAAAATGCTATTCTCTAAAGATGTTTATCCTATAAGAGTTGCCCACCACTTTAGCTGCAGTAAAACTCTACTACCTATATTATCATTAATTTGGAATTAAATCTGTATTAAATAACAAGTGCTTGGATTTTTATGACCATAACTATTGCACATATCGTAGACACCAAATAAAAACTAATGTTATTATGCGGAACATCTACAATCATATCATCAACAGATTGTTGATGAAATAATACTACGAAGGTTTCTGCTGTCATGGAGGATCCCTAGATGCCTTTTTCTGAAGAAATGCTCTTCTATCGGCAACCCTGGTTTGATTCAAGATTTAAATAAGGTGACGTGAACCCAAATCCGCATCATATTTGTTACAAGACACGGATACTTATAAATTAATAACCAAACAAAAGAAAAATAGAATAAAAGAATTCAAAACAAACTAGTTACAATAGTAGTAGTTTAACTACACACTGAAAAGCCTCTGACCCTAATGCGATTCCTATCATTGTAGTTAAAAAAAAAGCCACTGAACTAACACCAATTTTTTATATACTGTCTAACATCTATAAAACGGAAGTATTTCCATTCTGTCAAAATATGCGCGAGTTTAATCGTATGGCTTTCAGTTATGGAACCGGCTGTTTACCAACAACTCTTAGAGTCCCTTAAAGGAATTCATATATATATATATATATATATATATATATATATATATATATATATATATATATATATACAGGGTTACAGGGAAAGTCGTCCTAGATAATTAAGGACGTTATAGTTTAGGTCGTTTCTGACCGATTTGACTCTATGACATGATGTCCTAAACTTAACCGTTTTCGAGATATTGAAGTTTAAAGATTTTCTTAAAAAAACACATTTTTTTTTTTGCTTTTATATCGATTTTTTTTTATTAGAGGTTCTCGAGTGCGATTTTTTGGTTATTTTTAGTTAGTCTGTATGTCAAGTATCAAAAATTATCAAAAAAATTTGAACTAGTTACGAACAGTTTCAAATGGCGGCTTGTTAATGTTTCTAAATTACGAATTTTTACCATGTGTTTCCTACTTTAAATCAATAAAGAGAAAAAAAAATGTATGGAAGTTATTCTGCAAATTATTTTAAAAACTTTTACGTCTTTTTAGCTATCTAAAACGGTATAATATCTAGTGGATCTATTGAAAATTCTAAGAAAATGAGATTTCAATAGGCCCAAATGTAGAGTAACATAATAATAGAATTTAGATACTACCAATTACCGGTTTACTACCTGCACCTTCAAACAATAAAAAGGGTTGGGTAAGCATTTTTTCCGGTCGGGGTACTCTCTGTGCGAGTGACATTTTCATTATTGAATGATTTTTAGTCTGCTCATGCGATTCGTCCGTGGTAGATGTGCTATACCGTGCTTTTCAAAAATATCTGTGTTTCATCTTCTGATTGTGTAAATTGGCTCGTAACTGGATTTTGATCTCTGCTTGTGAATATGGCAACGTATACCAACGAGGAATATGCTGACATCCTAATGTGTTACGGATTTTGCGAAGGAGGGTCGTCGCATGCACGTGATGAATACATACTGCAATATCCTACTCGTCGTGTACCTGATGTTAGCGTATTTGATGGAACTTATCGAAGACTACGAGAAACTGGTTCGGTACAAAGACAGCGGACTGACATGGGACGACTACGTATCTTTGACGAAGACGAAGAAAACAAAATACGACGTCTCTTTGAGGTGGACCCAACCACATCTACAAATGTTGTCGCACAACAGCTTGGTATTTCGCAGTGGAAGGTATGGTTTGTAATGCATACTGTTGGGCAACACCCTTACCACTATGCGCCCGTGCAAGTCATTGAAGAAGGGGATCCGTTGCGACGATTAGAATTCTGCAGATTTATGCTCAATACCGATGTCGAAGATGCATCTTTTTTTAAGAAAATACTATGGACTGACGAATCGAAATTCGACAAAGACGGTCTTACAAACTACCACAACGCCCACTATTGGGCTTCTAAAGAGGAAGGCAACCCAAACAAAAAAAGAACGAAAGGATCACAAACAAGATTCAGCTTAAATGTGTGGATGGGTATAATTTCAAATTATTTGGTTGGGCCCTTCTTCCTGTCAGATAATTTGAATGGCGAGGAATACAATTTTTTGCGGAACGATTTACCTAATTTGATGGAAGACCTACCTATTGGTTTGAGACAAAACATGTACTTTCAACACGATGGCTGCCCAGCTTACTACAGAGGAAGTGTTCGTGCATGGCTCAATGACAATTATCCCAACAAATGAATTTGAAGAGGCGGACCCATACCTTGGCTGGCGAGAAACCCAGACCTAACACCGATGGATTTTTATGTGTGGGGTCACATGAAAAGTCTCGTATACGACCAGATGACTCCTATCAAAAACGTGGATGCCCTAAGACAAAAAATAATTGATGCGGCTGACGAAATGAGGCGGCACCTCACAACCAGCGTTGTGAAAAGTAATGTAAGAAAAAGAATGAGAATTTGTGTTAGAAATAGGGGCGACCATATAGAACATGAATTATAATTAATAAAAAATATTAAATTGCAAGGTTTTTTGTTTTATTTGTGTATTTTTCGTATTTTCACCTAGAACTAAAAATTTACCTTTTGCTACCCGAGCCCGCTTTAGGGGTCATTCTGTGTACAGTTTTCCTATTAAACTCCTAGTATTATACCTTTTTGATAGCTAAAAAGACGTAAAAGTTTTTAAAATAATTTGCAGAATAACTTCCATACATTTTTTTTTTTCTCTTTATTGATTTAAAGTAGGAAACACTTGGTAAAAATTCGTAATTTAGAAACATTAACAAGCCGCCATTTGAAACTGTTAGTAACTAGTTCAAATTTTTTTGATGATTTTTGATACTTGACATACAGACTAACTAAAAATAACCAAAAAATCGCACTCGAGAACCTCTAATAAATAAAAATCGATATAAAAGCAAAAAAAAAAAACATGTTTTTTTAAGAAAATCTTTAAACTTCAATATCTCGAAAACGGTTAAGTTTAGGACATCATGTCATAGAGTCAAATCGGTCAGAAACGACCTAAACTATAACGTCTTTAATTATCTAGGACGACTTTCCCTGTAACCCTGTATATATATATATATATATATATATATATATATATATATATATATATATATATATATATATATATATATATATATATATATATATAATTGTATATCCCTTCTACCGTTTGGTGTAGGGCAGTTCTTTCTCTCCTCTCTTCTATATTAAGTTCTTGTCTCTTTTCCCTTCCTTTCCCGTTCCATTGTCCTTTTTCATTGCGGTTTTCGTCATCGTATTTTCTTGGTTTGTCCTCCTCATTTGTATTGGTTTTTTGGATTTTTTTTCTTTTTACATTTTTCAAGCATGTCCGTCTCCATATTCCAGTTCCACCTCTCTCCATCTATCATCATTCATCCAAACCCCACCTTAACTTTCTTCCCATCTCTTTCCTCCTGTTTGGCTTGCATTCTAATTTTCTTCTGTATTAGTCTTTATTCTGGCGACATATCATCACTGATGTAGATCATTTGTTCTTTTATTCCTTTCAGCTTATTTTTATTTTCCATTACTGTTTCATTTTCCAATTCAAGCAGACAAGATTTTTCCCCCAATTTTCCTGCGTTTTTAAACTCTTACTTCCACTCCCATAAAGGAATTTATAGCGATCACAAATATGGTTAATGAACGCTACAATGATCAAATATGTGAGTTATCTAAACCTATCTGACATATTTGACGTAACATAACTGACCATTATGCATAGTCTCGAGTGGTTACAGTTGATATATCTAAGGTCTTCAACCATCTTTAACTTAAGGGACTGTTGGCTAAATTTCGTTCTTATAGTATGGTATATCTGACGGACTTTGTTGGTGGTTCTCGAGGTTCCTTAAAGATCGCTCTTTTATCAATTGCAATTCACAGATTTTACGTGCAGTGAAGAAAATTAAAGAAAATATAAAAAAACTTCCTCCCTCGCCAGTATTTTTTTAACACTGGCATTATCAGTATTTTCAAGCTAGTCAAAGTTGAAGATTTCACGGCGAAAGAGATCAAATAAGTTATGTACACCAAAAAAACTTCGGACACTAATGGAATACCTGCCATAGTACTTGAAAAACCCGTGAGCAAGCTAACACCAGTAATCTGTAGACTTTACAACCTATCCTACAAAAAGGCAGGAAGACGTTGCCAAACAACTGCCGACCAGTCGCATTGTTTTAAATAGCTTCGAAAGTTATGAAAAAGGGCTATCAATCAGCATCTTCTAAAATATCTAGGATTTAATATTATTAGGGTCCATCAATATGGCTTTCGTAAGCAAAGACCAAAATGAGATCTTTTAACTTATGTAACACGTCCACACAATTAAACGTTTTGGAAAATCTCGAGAGGTTGCACTTGATATATCGAAAGCATTCGACCGTGTTTGGCATGACGGATTGCTGGCTAAGCTACGCTCTTATGTCTGACCGTGGTGGTTAACAGATTTCTTTCGAACACCTTCACTATCTCCAACACTGTCATTTAGATTAACGATCTGCGAGAAAGGACCAGGAATTCAATTTGCAGCTTTACCGATAACCCTGGCCGACAAAAAAACTTTTGGAAAACTACTGGGATCTGAGTAGTATATTCCTATGTATTTTGACCCGCTCAACACGAATTTGGGGTTCATTTTGCTCCATCACGTCAGAATTTTTTTCTAACCTCAAAAAGCTCCTAAAAATGGACTAAAATGCTGTTTAATGATAAAACAGAGGCTCGATGCATATATTCCTAGATTTTTCGGATGCTGAATTTAAAATCAACGTAAAAACTGCACTCTGGGATCAGTATTCCTTTCTAACCTCAAAAAGTACCTAAAAAATGAACTAAGACCCTAAATGATTAAAGAACTGTTTAAAATCACTTCAAGATAGTTTCTTGGGTTAAAACTTCTTATTCGGGGGCTTTTCGTATGGCTGATTAAAAATTTGAGGTTAGAATATTGAAATTTTTAAATCAAAGTTGGTGTATACAAAATAACAGACGCAAATGTTATTAAATAAGGTACAAACTGTATGGATGGAACATGTTTTTGGACTATAAACTCCCTGGCGTGATGAATGATAACTGGAAATCTCCTTTCTTATGGCATAATGCAGGGAGTCAAATTCTAAAGTTGACCTGACCTTAATTCACGGCTAACTCTACTTATTTAGTACATTTTTAGAAAGGACATTAAGAGTGAGTACGAATCCAATATTTATAGATGAATCCAAACATGCTGTTTAAATCTTACCTATCATATCAAGAAATGAGCTATAAATACCGATCGTATCAGGAAATCCCTGGCTATATACACCATAATATCATCACGTTACATTAAAAATAATAACGTGGGCTTGAAAACATCTATATCACACCCAACATCGTGACATTGCAGCATAAACTGACTGAAATATTATTATGCTTCTATTTCAAATAATATCTAATGTAAATAACTATCCTAAGGTAAATTCAAGTAGGCAGAAACTTACTATTGATTGTTTCTTATACTTGCTGAACACCTCCTCAGTTTCACTTTCCGAATCCGTCGAACAAACAGGTTTTTTAACCTTTCCTTTCATTTGCTTAACCCAGTTTTCACATTTTAAACATGAATCGCAATTGGAATTTTCATCACCATCCAATCCTTGTTCTTGACTACCTATAGTTAGAAAAAAAAAAAAACAATTTTATAAAACAGATCTTGATTAATAACACTGGTCAACGTGGTTTTTGTACACCAGTTTTACTAACAGATTTATTTACGTTCGTAAAGTGACTTTTACCGGTGATTTAGATAGTCACAGGTAATAACTGCGACCAAATTCTTCGCTAACAGCGACTCTAGTCGCTGTTTTAAATACTCGCTACATTCGCAAATGTCGCAGCTCCGCCCAACCTGAATTTAATGATCGGCGACAGTACCTATCGTCTCGTTATAGGCAACAGTAGCAGCATTAGAACAGAAGAGGTAAGTTCTCGCGAGAAGCGTGGCGCTCACAGAAAGAGAAAGAAATAATATGAGCCATTCTGTCTCTTTTACCCAGCCCACGCACAACACGAAGTTAAAGTGCATACCCGTGAGAGAATGTTATTCGTATTTCGTCCGGAGCCAACGAAGAACAAGGAAAACCTTTTGTTTTCCTTATTCTCGCTCGCTCTGAGTGAAATGCGTGTAACACTGTCACACGGGTACGCACTCCACCTTAGTGTTATGGGCGTGCGCGGAGTAAGAGAAACAGAATGACGCATATTATCTCTTTCTCTTTTTAACGACGCTACACTTTCGCTTAGAGCAGGCTCTATCCTTTACCTCCTCTATTCTAATATCTCTATGGGTCGCAGTCAGCCGACGACCAACGTTACACGATGTTGGACTGTTACGTCGCCGCTGGAAGGCAAAACGCTGTTAGCTCAAATAACTACAAAGTAAAATTTTGTTGTATTTTATATGAAAATATTTCGGTAAATACCAGGTGTACAAGTATGAAACGCGGATTTCAGACAACAGATGGTGCACCAATGCAGTTTGTGCTGTAAAGATTTGACACTGCGATATTTTGTTGTGTCATCAACAAGTGTCAGACGCGCACGAGTGATAAATTGGAAAAATGTGTGCATAGTGTTGTGTTGTTGTGTTCAATATGTCGAAATTTACACCGAACAAAGAGCATTCGCGGACAGCATTAATTTTTGGTTTTCATTTGAAGAAAACTGCTGTTAAATCATACCGATTACTTCGAGAAGCTTATGGTGAACATGCTCCATAGCAAGATACTTGTGAACGATGGTTTCGGCGTTTCAAAAGTGATGACTTCGATGTTACAGACAAGGAACGTAGAAAACCGCCAAAAAAATACGAAGATGTGGAATTGCAAGCATTGTTGGACGAAGATGATTCGCAAACACAAAATCAACTCGCCGAGCAATTAGGCATTAGTCAACAAGCTATTTCCAATCGGCTACGAGAGATGGAAAAGATTCATAAGCCGGTAGATGGGTACCACACGAGTTGAACGACAGGCAAATCGAAAAGCGCAAAAACACGTGTGACATTTTGCTCGCTCGGTACAAAAGGAAGTCGTTTTTGCATCGTATAGTTACAGGGGATGAAAAATGGATTTATTTTGAGAATCACAAACGCAAAAAATCATGGGCAGACCCAGGAGCACCATCCACATCGACCGCAAGTCTGAATCGCTTTGGCAGAAAGACGATGCTCTGTGTTCGGAGGGACCAGAGGGGCGTGGTCTATTATGAGCTGTTAAAACCTGGGGAAACGGTTAATATTAAACGTTACCAACAACAATTGACCGATTTCAATTCTTCGCTGCTTGAAAAAAGGCCAGAATACCGAAAGAGGCAACACAAAGTCATTTTTCTTCATGACAATGCAAAGCCAGCTCGCGACACGTTGGAAGCACTCAGCTGGAAAGTTCTACCCCATGCGGCTTACTCACTACACTTGACTCCTTCCGATTACCACTTGTTTGCATCGATGGGTCACACACTTGCTGAGCAGCGCTTTGGTTAGTACGAAGATGTGAAAAAATGGCTCGATGAATGGTTCACAGCAAAAGGGGAAGATTTTTACTGGCGTGGTATTCACAAATTGCTCGAAAGATGGGACAAATGTATAACAAACGATGGAGCATACTTTGAATAAAGCACTTTTTATCATTCTTCCGAATTTAACATGTTTTTTTAGAAAAAAAAATCCGCATTTCATACTTGTACACCTGGTATTTAGTTTGCTCAATGAAATAAAGAAATTTTATGAGTTAAGTATGTTAAAGAAAACGAAACATCAAAACTTAATTGTTGATTATTTGAAAAAATGACTTTTTTGTTATGTAATAGATATGTGAATATAATTGTTATTTACGCCATGTAATCTGCTATTTATAATATTTTATTTTCTATTATATATGTTAGAATGTTTTAGAATTACATACGTATTTTTTTACTCAAATAAATATCTGTGCAACAAGTACCTATGTATTTTCTTTAACTCGAAATTTCTATAACTCGGAACTAATTTCGCGGTCCCTTCAAATTCGAGTTATAAACTGTATCTTCAAAACTAACGAAAAAAAGTAGGTTCCTTGCCGACCAGTGTAATATCTAGAAGATATACATGTTTTAAAATAATTAATATGACTGTAATGACCTCGTTTACAATGGACACAGATACCTTCTTGACTTTTCACATCATTATCAGCTTCAATTTTCACATCTCTAGGTTCCACCACTTCCAGCTTCTCATCATTTGGCGTACTGGCGTTAGCTTCAACTAAAAATAATATTACAATAAAAGAATATTTTAAAGAAATCCCGTAGGTATACCATGTTTACAATCAGCTATACTACCTAATTTGGCTAAAACATGTAAAAATATCAATTGTTCAGAACGAAGTCCACGGAACGTTGGGATAGTATGGCGACAGCTATTACAGTTAGGTCAACTTTCAGAAGATTCGTGTAAAATTTTCATGACATTCTGTCTATTAACACGTAGGCTGAAAAGTTTTTAGTCTAACTACTTAAAAGACATTTTTTTTGCACAATTCTACTTTATCCTATACCTTTCTTGTAGTGTGTCTGCCTTCAAAATAGGCCTCAGTTTAGGCAATAACTTCTTCACTGGAGCCAAATCTCTTTCCCGCGAGCATTTTTTTTGAGGTCTGCGAATAGATAATAGTCGCTCGGGGCCAAATCTGGAGAATACAGTGGATGAGGAAGCAATTCGAACTTCAATTCATGCAATTTTGCCATTGTAACCATTGACTTGTGACACGGTGCATTGTCTTGATAAAAGAGCGCTTTTTTCTTGTTAATTTGGGGCCGTTTCTTTGCGATTTCTGCCTTCAAACGCACCAACGACTTTATATAGTATTCGCCATTGATGGTTTTCCCTTCTCAGTATAGTCGATGCCAATTATTCCATGCACATCCCAAAATACAGACGCCAAAACCTTCCCAGCCGACTGTTGTGTCTTTGGTCGCTTCGGGCGGCTTTCACCGGCTGGTGTCCATTCAGCTGACTGCCGATTTGATTCCGGTGTGTAGTAGTGGATCCATGTTTCATCCATTGTCACATATCGCATGAAAAAATCCTTTTTATTGCGCTTAAACAGGTCCAAACAGCGTTCAGAATCATCAACACGTTGTTGTTTTTGGTCCGCTGTGGGCAAACGCGGTACCCATTTCGAACAGAGCTTTCTCATCCCCAAATGTTCATGCAAAATATGACCAACACGTCCTTTTGATATCTTTAGGGTATCAGCTATCTCACGCAATTTCACTTTACGGTCATCCAAAACAATTTGGTGGATTTTTTCGATATTTTCCGGTGTAACCACCTCATTTGGGCGTTCGGAGCGTTCAGCATCATGTATATCTGTATGACCGCGTTTAAATTCAGGATACCAGTAAATGATGAGTGATTTTCCAGGGGCAGAGTCCCCGTAACACTTATCACGCCATTGTTTTGCTTGACAGTATTTCTTTCCAACAAAAAACAATGTTTAATCAACACACGAAATTCAATTTTTTTTTGAAAATATTAAAAGTAGCGTCACTAAAACCACTGTAACTTGTAAAATAATCGTCTAAATATCATGAAATTTTGATATGTATCTTTTGAAGGTTGGTACTTCCTAAAAATCATATAGATTTTTTGAAAAGGGCGACATCTATGTGACAGAGCAAAAATTTTTCAGCCTACGTGTTAGTTTGCGAGTTACAGATGTTTGAGTGACGGTACTTCTAATTTTTGCAAACGATGGACCAAAAAAATTCGCGAGTGCGATGATGCATCATGTTCCGAACGTCCAAATGAGGCAGTCACTCCAAAAAACACAAATACCCATTGTGTTATTCTGAATGACCGCAAGGAAAGTGCGAGAAATAGCTGACATCGTAAAGATATCAACAGAACGCGTGAGGCATATTCTGCATAAATATTTGCGTATGAAGAAGCTATGTGCCCGATGGGTGCTGCGAACTATCATGACTGATCAAAAACCGCAAACATGTCGAAGATTCAGAATGCTGTTTGACATTGTTTCGGCGTAATCCAAATGAGTTTTTGCGTCAATTTATAACAATGGGCGAAACATGGATCTGCCACTACGCGCTTAGGTCCAACAGGCAGTCCACATAGTGGATTGAACCTCATGAACGCCGACCGAAGCGACCAAAAAACAAATATCAGCTGGAATGGTTTTGACAAGTACTTCTTGGGATGTGCATGGAATAATACTGATCGACCATCTTGAGAAGGAGGGAACAATCACCGTTTGAATGGTGAAATCAGGAAAAGTGTTGTTTTACCAAGATAATGTACCAGCTTACAACTCCATAAAATCGATGGTGACACTGGACCAATTGGGCTATGAATTGCTTCCTCATCCACCGTATTCATCAGATCTGACCCCCAGCGATTATTACCTCTTTCCAAATTTAAAAAAGTGGCTCCAGAGTAAGAGATTTAATTTAAATGAAGAAGTCGAGTAGGAAAATGAGGCTTATTTTAAAAAGCTCGACAAATTGTACTATATGAAAGGTATCCAAATATTGGAAGATAGCTGCAATAAGCGTATCCCTTTTGAAGGAAACTATGTTGAAGAATAAAATCGATTATTGGCAAAAACGTTTTTTCTTCAAAAGCCTTGGGACTTCACCCCATGTACTATATCATTACTTAGGAACTTATCTTAGGTACATAAATTAGGTTTGATTTGTTTACAAGTAATCTCCACAAATCCAATGGGAAGAGATTGCATTTATGGAGCTAATCAAATACCAGGTGTACAAGTATAAAATACGGAAATGTTAAATTCGGAAGAATGATAAAAGTTCTTTATTCAAAGTATGCTCCATCGCTTGTTATACATTTTTCCCATCTTTCGGGCAATTTGTGAATACTACGCCAGTAAAAATCTTCCCCTTTTACTGCGAACCATTCATCGAGCCATTTTTTCTCATCTTCGTACGAACCAAAGCGCTGCTCAGCAAGTGCGTGACCCATCGATGCAAACAAGTGGTAATCGGAAGGAGCCAAGTCTGGTGAGTAAGCCGCATGTGGTAGAACTTTCCAGTTGAGTGCTTCCAACGTGTCGCGAACTGGTTTTGCCGTATGTGATGGAGCATTGTCATGAAGGAAAATGACGTTGTGTTGCCTCTTTCGGTATTCTAGCCTTTTTTCAAGCAGCGAACGGTTCAAATCGGTCATTGTTGTTGGTAACGTTTAGTATTAACCGTTTCCCCAGGTTTTAACAGCTCATAACACTGGTTTACAGCCAAAAAATACCAAGAACGCCACATGCCTAGATAAGTTAATTGGGACCTCCTGAACACGAAAAACGCTATAATTTTTTTTTTTAAGTACCGTTTTTTAGATAACGGTACTTTTGTGTTTTTCGGTGTATGGTCCCACTCAAACCCTTATGGAGCCCAACCGAAAAGTCCGATCGAGATAAATGTCATACCGTTGGAAAGGCAACTAAATGCCTTTTCCGGCGGTATACTATAAATTTCTATGTGACAAGAAGTGGCTGAGTTATAACACCTCAAAGTTCAAAATTTGCCTATTTTTTACGTTTTTTTTCAAAATTTTTCATTTTTATTTGGTTTTTTTTCTACGTTATTGTAAAGATCTGGAATGTTTTATTTTTTTACCAAGTAGTTTATTTAATAACCAACATTTTAAACGTAATTTGAAAAAAAAAGGATGAAAAATAAAGTTTTTATTAAGGATTTTGTGGAACGACAATATTTTCATTTTCATTGCTCACACGCTATATTCGGCGTAAATTAAAAAAATTTAAATTAAAATGACGAGCGACTTGAATTTTTCCGTTTTTTTTTCGGATGTATCTTCACGAATGAGGAACCAACAATAGTCTGCCATCATTTGTTCATCCCACCAGCCCTTGTAACGTCTCTCGATTTCTTGCATTTCCTGGTGAAATCTTTCACCCTGCTCATCACTTTCGGATCCCAAGTTCATGGGGAAAATATCCAAATGACTGAATAAAAAGTGTAGTTTAGGTGTCATATTTGAACCTAAAAGTTAAAAAGAATAAATTTCAAATAATTTTCAAATGATAACGGCCTTTTTGATATACATGCTTTCACTCAACGCTTACCAATGGCATTGAATTTTTGCAGTAATATATCGATCTTCTCAGCGTAATCAGGACTTCTGTAGTTTCCCAAAAAGTTGTAAACGATGTCCTGGAATGCTTCCCATGCCTCCAAATGAGCTGGACCTAAACACTCATTAAATGCTTGGTCACCGTACAGAGCCCGAATTTGAGGTCCATCAAATATACCAGCTTCAATTTTGCTCGCTGTGGCTCTCGGAAATTTTTGTTTAAGGTAATTCATGGCAAGACTGTCTTTTGGCAACGTTTTCACAATATTTGTAAATAACCCAAGCTTAATATGTAGTGGAGGAAGTATTATCTTCTCCTGAGGAATGAGTGGGTCATTTTTAATATTGTACTCTCCGTGCGTACGCCCACTTCGTTCGGGCCAAACTTTTCGGATGTAGTGATTCTGACGGTCACGGCTGTCCCATAGACATAGAAAACAGGGAAACTTCGTATTGCCCCCCTTGCAATCCAGATAGTATGGCAACTAATTTAAAATCAGAGCAAACTTTCCATTGATGTTGGTCATATTGTATGAGAGCGAGAAGTTCTTTCATTGCTTCATATGTTTCCTTTATGTATTTTCCATATCCGATTGGAATTGATGGTTTTGTATTCCCTTTAAGAAGCAAGACTGCCTTCAAACTATCCTTGCCTCCATCCAGAAAAAGACGCCATTCCACTGGGTCATAACTTTGTTGGAGAGCATTGAAAAGACCACGTATGTTGGCACAAAAACAAAAGTTTCCCGTTTTTGCGAAAAAAAAACTGCAAGTTGTTTGCTACGATCACGGTAATATGTAACACGTGTCTCAGGAGCACAATATCCCCACTGTTGCAATCGAGATACAAATCTCGGCACAAATCATTAAGCTCGGCCTGAGTAAGTAAATGGGGTTTCTTATTTGATTGCATTTCTGATTCACTGCACTCATCTGATGAATCACTTATTGTTGTTCTTTTTCGTATTTTTGTGGGCTCTGCTACAATCAGCTGCGGTTTGGGGCACGATACTGAGTGCGGCACTGGCAGCGTCACCGAGCTAACAACTGGATAAACTGGTTCAATTCTACGTCCGACAGCCTTTTCCGTTAAACAGAAATAACAATCTGTTGTATGACTGATCGGGTTTCTCCATTGCATTGGCTTTCCAAATGTGAAGAAACACTCTTGACCCTTACCAATTTTATTTAATATTGTTCGGCAGTTGTTACATGCATTATTCGGTGTCCACGGTTTGTCCAGAGACGCAGGTCGAAAGCCGAAATACTTCTTATACGCTTCAGATAAATTTTTCGTATTCATTTTTCGCATCAAATGCTGTGATTTCTTTTTCACAAGAACTCCACAAACATAACAAAATTCGTTGGGATCGATTGAACACATTTTATTTTTTGCACGTACAAAGCCAAACTGTTTACTGTGATCAGATTCAAATTCTGATGGACGCCGAATATAGCGTGTGTCAGGGCTACCAACGTATACAGTGATTCAAATTCTGATGGACGCCGAATATAGCGTGTGTCAGGGCTACCAACGTATACAGTGATTCAAATTCTGATGGACGCCGAATATAGCGTGTGAGCAATGAAAATGAAAATATTGTCGTTCCACAAAATCCTTAATAAAAACTTTATTTTTCATCCTTTTTTTCAAATTACGTTTAAAATGTTGGTTATTAAATAAACTACTTGGTAAAAAAATAAAACATTCCAGATCTTTACAATAACGTAGAAAAAAAACCAAATAAAAATGAAAAATTTTGAAAAAAACGTAAAAAAATAGGCAAATTTTGAACTTTGAGGTGTTATAACTCAGCCACTTCTTGTCACATAGAAATTTATAGTATACCGCCGGAAAAGGCATTTAGTTGCCTTTCCAACGGTATGACATTTATCTCGATCGGACTTTTCGGTTGGGCTCCATAAGGGTTTGAGTGGGACCATACACCGAAAAACACAAAAGTACCGTTATCTAAAAAACGGTACTTAAAAAAAAATTATAGCGTTTTTCGTGTTCAGGAGGTCCCAATTAACTTATCTAGGCATGTGGCGTTCTTGGTATTTTTCCAAATTAAAAATTTGTAAACCTGTGTAATAGACCACGCCCCTCTGATCGCACCAAACACAGAGCATCGTCTTTCTGCCAAGGCGATTCGGTCTTGCGGTTGATGTGGATGGTGCGCCTGGGTCCACCCATAATTTTTTGCGCTTGGGATTCTCAAAATAAATCCACTTTTCATCCCCTGTAACTATACGATGCAAAAACGACTTCCTTTTGTACCAAGCGAGCAAAATGTCACACGTATTTTTGCGCTTTTCCATTTGCCTGTCGTTCAACTCGTGGTACCCATCTACCGGTCTTCTGAATCTTTCCCATCTCTCGTAGCCGATTGGAAACAGCTTGTTGACTAACGCCCAATTGCTCGGAGAGTTGTTTTTGTGTTTGCGAATCATCTTCGTCCAACAACGCTTGCAATTCCACATCTTCGTATTTTTTGGCAGTTTTCCACGTTCCTTGTCTGCAAAATCGAAGTCACCACTTTTGAAACGCCGAAGCCATCGTTCACACGTATCTTGCGATGGACCATGTTCACCATAAGCTTCTCGAAGTAATCGGTATGATTCAACAGCAGTTTTCTTCAAATGAAAACAAAAAATTAATGCTGTCCGCGAATGCTCTTTGTTCGGTATAAATTTCGACATATTGAACACAACAACACAACACTATGCACACACTTTTCCAATTTATCACTCGTTCGCGTCTGACCCTTGTTGATGACACAACAAAATAGCGCACAAACTGCATTGGTGCACCATCTGTTGTCTGAAATCCGCATTGAGGTTATGATGCCTGTTGTCCAGTCCGTAAATGCATTGTTTTTTATTACGTTGTTTATTATATTTTTAAGTTCTTCTATTGCTACCTCAGGGAGCGCTTTAATCATATCTGCTGTGATTTTATCATGTCCGGGTGCCTTTCCTAATTTTAATTCGCCGATTGCATCTTTTATTTCCTCTATATTAATCTCTTCTGTTTGTGTGAGTTCTATATCTTGTTCTGGTATAATGTCTCTAAATTGATTTTTATATGCTATGTCATTCCCATCTAATAATTCTTTATAATATTCCCTCCATCTTTCCATAATTTTTTCTTCTTCTTTTACGACATTTTTTTCTTTGTTTTTTATATTTGTTATTGTTTCTACCTTTTTCCTTCTCATATTCTTAATCCTACCGAAAAATAGCTTTTGATTATCTTTATAGGCTGTTTTTATTCGCTCTCCAAATTTTTTCCAGGATTTCTTAATTCTTTCCACCTTTCTTCCACTCCCATTCCTCTTTTATTTGAATTCAGTTTTTTTTTTTCACACAGTCTTTGGTATTCTTATTTCACTATATCTTAATTTATAACATTTAATTTTTGAATTTATTATCTTGCGTTTATTTTCCTTTGCGCAGTTTTTTCCTAATTTTAGTACCATTTTTAAAAGGAAGTGATCGCTTCCCATATCCGGGCCTCTCTTTACCTCAATATCCTTTCCTCTATCCCAAATTTCCTTATGTATTAAAAAGTATTTTGGATTGTTGTAGCTTCTACTTCATGGAAATTCATTATAAATATATAATAAAAGACTGTTTTTAGTCAATTTCCACTGGTTTATTTAAATTGCGATGACGCGTTTCGCTGTCGATGCAGCTTCTTCAGATCTACATTTTACACTGTCAAGTTAGGTTTAATATTCACAGTTTTATATAATTTCTTAATTATAATATTACACCTAATTAAATTACATTGATAGTATTGGAAAATCCACACAGATTTTGAGTTAAGAGAATAAATTCAATAATGGTGAATGAACTACGGGTACTTTACTCAACGACCAGGTAGATTTAAGCAATTCACCATTATTGAATTTATTCTCTTAACTCAAAATCTGTGTGGATTTTCCAATACTATCAATGTAATTTAATTATGTGTAATATTATAATTAAGAAATTATATAAAACTGTGAATAATAAACCTAACTTGACAGTGTAAAATGTAGATCTGAAGAAGCTGCATCGACAGCGAAACGCGTCATCGCAATTTAAATAAACCAGTGGAAATTGACTAAAAACAGTCTTTTATTATATATTAAAAAGTAGTCTATAATCGATTTTTCATTTCTCGAGATCACTTGTCTGGTTATTTTGTGAATTTCTTTTTTCTTGAAATGTGTATTACCAATCTTTAATTCGTTTTCCAAACTTAACTCTATTATTCGTTCGCCATTATTGTTTCTCACTGTCTCTTCTTGTTTTCCTAGGCACCATTCTATACCCTCATTTTCTTTTCTCACCCTTCCGTTCATATCTCCCACCTTTTGCTGCGAACCATTCATCCAGCCATTTTTTCACATCTTTGTCCAAACCAAAGCGCTGCTCAGCAAGTGCGTGCTGCAGGGAAGTCCCTAAAGCGCTCCAGGAGCGGCACGAGTGCGGAAAAAGCGATTCACGTTGTTCTTGAATCGCTGTAAATTGTACTCGGTGGGAAAACACAGCGCTGGGCAAATTATTCCAAAGGGATGACGTTCTCCATATAAAAGATTGCTTGAAAAGCGTCGTACGCGGAGTAACAAGCTGAACTTCATACGGATGCGAAGCACCAGCGCGACGTGTATTTCTAACATGCACCGCTTTGGGAGGAATTAAGCGGGCTACATCCTTCGAACACTTTCCATGAAAATACTTGTAGAACAGACTCAAGTCGCCAACCGTTCTTCGATGTTCCAGCGAATCAAGGCCGCCGGTCAATTCCGGGTCCCCAATCAGACGGACCGCTCTTCTCTGAACAGAATCCAACAAATGCAGTGTATGTTTGGGAGCGGAGCCCCAAACGTGGGAGCAGTATTCCATAGTTGGTCGAATTTGGGCTTTGTAAAGAATTAACAGTTGCTGTGGGGTGTAAAGCTTTCTGGTTCTAAATAATATTCCCAATTTTTGAGAAGCTCTCCTTGCTATGCCTGCAACATGTTCATGCCAAGACATATTTGCTCCCAAACTAACGCCCAACAAATTGAGCGACGATGCGAGGGGAATGGAGTGCCCCGATATAACTATGTCGGGTTCAGCAACGTTAACTTTTTTAGAAAAAACTGCCGCTTGGGTTTTTGTAGCGTTAAATTCCACTTGGTTACTGTCACCCCAAGATAGAATTTCTTCCAGGTCTTTGTTAAATTGAACGACCTCCTGCTGTCTGCGGATATTCGCCTGAGCAGCCGATGTCCGAGCGTTCAAGGTGAATGAAGAGACAAGCGTACTGTCATCTGCAAAGCTATAGATTGGATTCCCGGTCTTTTCCAGCAGATCGTTAATGTAAATGAGAAAGAGAGTAGGAGACAGTATGGAGCCCTGGGGCACACCGGCGTTGATAGTGAGGGTGTTAGAAAGAAATCTGTCGACCGCCACTCGTAAAGAACGCTCTCTGAGGAAACATGAGAGCCACAAACAGAAGCTTTTAGACATACCATAAGAGCGCAACTTAGCCAACAGTCCATCGTGCCAAACACGGTCGAATGCCTTGGATATGTCAAGAGCAACCGCTCGAGATTCTCCAAAGTGTTCAATTGCGTTGTTCCAAACATGTGTTACATAAGTCAGAAGATCTCCTGTTGATCTATGTTTACGAAAACCATATTGGTGATCGCTAATAATATTGAATCGTTCAAGATATTTTAGAAGATGCTCATTGATAACCTTTTCCATGACTTTCGATGTTATTGAAAGCAGTGCAACTGGTCGGTAGTTATTTGGCAAGGTCTTCTTACCTTTTTTAGGTATCGGCTGAACCGTGGCACATTTCCAGCAGGACGGAAATATTCCCTTTCTGTAGGATAGGTTGAAAAGTCTACAGAAAACTGGTGTTAGTTCCCTTGCACAGTTTTTGAGAACTATGGCAGGTATTCCGTCAGCGCCAGAAGCCTTCTTGGTGTCTAGCTTCATTAAAATACGCTTTATGATGCGCTGTCTGAAGACAACATCGGGCATCCTTCACTGCAATATGGGAATAGTAGGTGGTGTTTTTCCTTGGAAATCGACAGTAGAATGTGAAGCAAAGAGTTCAGCCAACAAGTTCGCTCTCTCAACAGGTGTGGTTGCAATGGAATTATCTGGCCGTGTGAGTGGTGGTATCGTGGATTTGGTAAAGTTTTGACTAACTGCCTTAGCGACTGCCCAAAAGGACCTGGAATTGTTGGGACAAGCGAGAAGTTTGTTTCTAATTCGTTGGTTGTGTGCCTCCTTGGTTTCGTCGATAATTCCCTTGCATCTGTTCCGGGCATGAACAAAGATGTTTCGATTTAAGGTGTTAGGATTTTCACGCCATTGTCGGTAGGCAATATGTTTAGAAGCAACAGCTTCTTTGCATTTTCGGTCGAACCAAGGCTTGCCGTTGGAGGAGCATTTCTTCGAAAAAGGGATGTAAGCTTCCATACCAGCCAAAATAACATCGGAGACCTCCCTGGCGCAGTTAGATTGGTTATCGGATCGAAAACAAACGTCCATCCAAGGGAAAGTTCGAAAGTATTCGTGTTGCCTATTTCGGTATTCTGGCCTTTTTTCAAGCAGCAAACCGTTCAAATCGGTCAATTGTTGTTGGTAACGTTTAGTATTAACCGTTTCCTCAGGCTTTAACAGCTCATAATAGACCACGCCCCTTTGGTCCCACCAAACACAGAGCATCGTCTTTCTGCCAAAGCGATTCGGTATTGCGGTCTATGTGGATGGTGCGCCTGGGTCTACCAATGATTTTTTGCGCTTGGGATTCTCAAAATAAATCCACTTTTTATCCCCTGTAACTATACGATGCAAAAACGACTTCCTTTTGTACCGAGCGAGCAAAATGTCACACGTGTTTTTGAGCTTTTCCATTTGCCTGTTGTTCAATTCATGTGGTACCCATCTACCGGTCTTCTGAATCTTTCCCATTTCTCTCCTATTCACCAAATAGCTCCGGAGAAGCTCTACTGCCTCGTCAGAGAAGCAGTAATAATGAAGCTTTGCACAGAGGAGACTATAATCTACAGTATCAAATGCTTTACTGTAATCCAAAAGGAGTAAAGTTGACGATTCACCACGATCAGCAGCCCGAAGTATATCATCCATTATGGCTGCGAGAGCGGTGGTTGCGCTGTGCCCTCTACGAAATCTTGACTGAAACTTAGGGAAGAGATTGTTAATGGACAAGAACTGCACCACTCTATCATATATTATTTTCACAAAAATCTTTGATAACACTGGCAGTAGACTAATAGGGCGGAGGTCTAATAGCTTGCTAGGGCTTATTACTTTCGGTAAGGGTCTAACCATGGAACTCTTCCAAAAGTCAGTAAAATGCTTTTCCGTAACACATGTATTAAATATATGTGCGATATAAGGTACGATATAATCACCACACAGCTGCAACATTTGCAAACTAATTCCATCGGAGCCAGCAGCATTAGATTTTTGCGAACTAATGGCGCCGAGCACACCATCCAACCGAACAACTCCAATCCCAAACAAGTCAATGTTCTCAACAACTCTGATGCATTGAGATAGTACTGCACAGCATCGGGATCCAAATGACAACCCAAAGACTCCACGGACTCCAGAAAATAAGTATTAATCTCATCCGGCCTGCGCAGAAAATCGGGAACAAGATATGCCTTTGCTGAACAAACATTTAGATTCCTTAAGACTCTCCACGTCTCTTTAGTGTTTCTATTTGCCTGAACTTCTTCGCCGTATTTACCGCTGATATGACAAAGTTTCTCATTCTTTTATAAGCTGCCCAGTCGCCATATTTCTTTGAACGCTTATATCTTGTTAAAAGTTTATTTCGCTATATTTTCATTTTTTTAAGACGTTCATAAGCCAAGGAGATTTTGGTTTGGTGACACGAACCACATGCCATGCCATATTGACACAGATTTTAAAATTTTCGAAAGAAATAAAAAATAAATAAAACATATACATGAGGATTCTAATCTACAAACATACCTTTATTTTCTTGACTAGATTCATTAGGAACTAATTCTTCTTCACTTGTTCTAGATCCGTTTCCGTTTAAGCTTTCAAAACCATCATCGTCTACATTTGGTTTTCTAAACCAAGGCCTTAAACTTAACCTAAAATCAAGTATACATATGTAATACTTATTTTATGAATTTTACGTTTTCGGCATAATATTTTTTTGTATGTGAATACGATATCTAATACGAAAATTCTGCATGAGCGATTTAACGAAGAAAAAAAATTAAAAAAAAAATTACGACATCTACGTAACGAAACAAAAAAAAGTATCGAAATAAGGGAAGGACTTAACTCCACTGACACAGAAGTTTTATGAGGTTATTCAAGTATATTTGGAAATTTACCTTATTCGATAGAACGTCCTAGTTTTTTATGAGGGAATATCCTATTTACCTTTTTTTAAATAAACGTCCTCTCATTTAATGTAGATTCCACAGTGTATTCTGAACCATATTCAATTTATGTTGGCTTGTGTTATGTGTTTTTAAGGTTATTGCTTAATGTTTTCACTAAATGTTAGTATCTAGTATTAACAAGTTAGAAAATCTCTCAAACAAAATAACTCAATATTCACACTGAGCCCCGAGAAGAACTAAATAAGCTCTCGAAACGTTAGTCTAAGAAAACGCGCTTTTCTGCAAAAAAAAAAACACTCCTGCTAACTTATCACTCAATATATTATATTTAACAAATTGCCTAATATAGTTACTATATACTCACAAGTAGTCCTAATATCTAGTTGATTAAATGTCAAACTGGTGAACAAATTGACCTTGCTCATTACAAAATAAGTTGGATGGTGTTTAGCAAAGAATTTAGCATCATTTGCAGGCTCTGCAAATATAGTACTGGATTTCTAATATATAATAACAATAAAGAGTATTGCTACTAATATGCTGACTACACCGGTACTTCTCTATTCCTTTGGAATAGTGAAGTGGACAAAAGAAAAACTACGAGATTTGGATGTTAGCACCCGAAATATCATGCACATATCAGGTGTACAAGTATGAAATGCGGATTTCAGACAACAGATGGTGCACGATGAAGTTTGTGCTATAAAGATTTGACACTGCTCCTTTTTGTTGTGTCATCAATAAGTGTCAGACGCGCACCGAACAAAGAGCATTCGCGGACAGCATTAATTTTTTGTTTTCATTTGAAGAAAACTGCTGTTGAACAACAGGCAAATGGAAAAGCGCAAAAACACGTGTGACATTTTGCTCGCTCGGTACAAAAGGAAGTCGTTTTTGCATCGTATAGTTATAGGGGCTGAAAAGTGGATTTATTTTGAGAATCTCAAGCGTAAAAAATCATGAGTAGATCCAGGCGCACCATCCACATCGACCGCAAGACCGAATCGCTTTGGCAGAAAGACGATGCTCTGTGTTTGGTGGGACCAGAGGAGCGTGGTCTATTATGAACTGTTAAAACCTGGGGAAACGGTTAATGCTAAACATTACCAACAACAATTGACCGATTTTAACCGTTCGTTACTTGAAAAAAGGCCAGAATACCGAAAGAGGCAACACGAAGTCATTTTTCTTCATGACAATGCTCCATCACATAGGGCAAAACCAGTTCGCGACACGTTGGAAGCACTCAGATGGGAAGTTCTCCTTCCGATTACCACTTGTTTGCATCGATGGGTCACGCACTTGCTGAGCAGCGCTTAGGTTCATACGAAGATGTGAAAAAATGGCTCGATGAACGGTTCGCAGTAAAAGGGGAAGATTTTTACTGGCGTGGTATTCACAAATTGCCCGAAAGATGGGAAAAATGTATAACAAGCGATGGAGCATACTTTGAATAAAGCACTTTTTATCATTCTTCCGAATTTAATGTGTTTTTTTTGAAAAAAAATCCGCATTTCATACTTGTACACCTGGTAAATAGAAGTCTTCATCCTTGATTCCTCGAATATACATTTCACGTCATCAAGGTGGAAGATAGCTTTTGAGCTTAGAGTGTCTGCATACTCGAATCGTCGTGGGACTAACGTGTAAGGTTGCAAAGAGTTCCGATTCTCTCCTGGAATTGGTCTGCGGTCACGAACGGAGAGGAGTGGGGGCCTTTCTGTTTAAGGCTGCGGAAGATACAGAGGAAAAACTTGGTCTAGCAGTAAACTGCAGCGACGTCATCGAACAACAAAATGATGAGGTTCACATTCTAGATTTAGAACCACCTAGACCTAAGACAGACATTAAAACAGGAGAACAATAACAATTTTATGCGCAGCACACAGCAAAACCCCAACATAGTGTGTTTTATAGGAACATTGACTCGCTGCAGCTGTCGAAAAAACTAACATTTAGTTTTCTACAGTTAGCAAGTCTTAAGTCAGAGACCGAGGGATTCTTACTAGCTCGTTAGGATGGTGTGATTAATACCCTATTGTATCGTAGTCCATGTACCGAACTAGCCGACATTAAGTGTAGGGCATGCATCAAAGAACCAGAATCACATACGCATTTACTTTCAGCGTGTTCTGTTCACGCTATATCATCTTACATCCATCGTTATAATGCAGCGTTGCATGTCATATATTACCCTCTTAGACATTCGTACGGTACTGATGGCGTTCTCAGACTGCCGTATCTTCCGGGAAAGATCGAGTCGGTTGTAGACAATAACAGGTGCTGCATTTACTGGAATTTGGTCTTTTCGACAACAAGGCGTTTGCAAGCCAACAAACCTGATACAGTACTTCTCGATAAAACAGGAAAAAAAAATTATCTAATCGAGTTTTCGGCACCTGCAGAATACGCACAAGGACATTGTCTGTATCGCAGTCTGCTCCCCGGTAGCTTCGGTCAATGGTCTACTTGATTCCTTGTCACCTCATTTGGAGAGCACCAAGTTGCCTTGTGTGAGAAATACATACTGCTGATGACAAAGTTGTGGCTTACAGAGAAGTCTATGGTCCTAGTACCGTTGCCATGCTTTATGTATGCTCTGTCTTCCTACGGTAGGTCCATATTCCTGTTCCCGGCTAGCATTTCCGTCGAAGTCTCCTTAGATAAGCTTGACATCAAATCTAGGTGAGCTGTCATACACCTCAGTTAGCTAATCGTAGAACTCGTCTCTATTCTTGTTGTCTGCCTCCTCAGTCGGACCATACACACAGAAAAGTAAGTTGTTAAAACACTTACCTCTCATCCTCAGTACACATACCTTTTCGTTCACTGGAAGGTAGTCCATGACGCAGTGTAGAAACAGCTTGTGTTCTTGTCTCCTCCACTGTATAAATTCGTGTAGTCTTTTAAGATACAGACATTCTTCCCTTGCAATGTGACTTTTTGAAGAGCAGTTATAGCCAGTTTGTACCTTGCGAGTGCTCCTAGTACCTGCCTGGCAGCCCCTGGTCTATACATGATCCTTACATTCCAGCTACCAATGATAAACTCGTTTTTTTTTCCTTTTTCTTGCAATAGTTGTTGTCATTAGATCAGTCGAACTTAATGACGGACTACCCCTCATAGCTCCTAGGTTAGCTAATTTGAAATTCGGGTAAACACCCTAGCCTTTGCAGATTCCTCCGCTAACCACAAGGCAGTGGCGGCCATGATTGCATGATAATCTTCCGCTTCCTTCACCATTGTAGTTTTCGCATTTCATCCGCCGTTGAAGCCGTTGTCTTCTTTCTGATGACTTTAGTCCGTCCCTGGTACTTCTTTTCCCAGGTACCCACTATATCTAGCGAGGTCAGTAATTCCGAAAAGTTTTGTTAATTTGATTTTAGCCAACGTTGTTATAAAATACCTTACTGACAATGATGTTAAAAAATACTTATGAAAGTTTATATAGATGATGAAATTCTAGTTATATCCGAGGAACAAATAAAAATGAAAGAAAAAACATTTTACTGTATTTATGTTTTTCTCCTTCGAAATAACATTTAAATTAACCGACATGACAAAACATATTCTTTTTTTCTTCAGAAAAGATTATATATATATATATATATATATATATATATATATATATATATATATATATATATATATATATATATATATATATATATCAATATCAATCGGTTTTATAACGTCTTCCGTCTTCCGATGCCTAATTTCCACTCCTCCCGGTTTCTCCATCCCTCCTCCTCCAGATCTCTCTCTAGTACTTCCTTGTTGATTCCTGCTCTCCAGCTTTGGCGTGATCTTCCTCGCTTTCTTTTTCCATGAGGGTTCCAATTTAAAATCTTTTTAGGTAGTCGGTCTTGTACATGTCCGTACCATACCAACTGTTGGGTTCTGATTTCGTCCACTATGTCGTTCTTTATTTGTAAAGCTCGCCTTATCGTGTCATTTGGTATGCGGTCTTTTCTGGATTTTCTGGCTGCTCGTCTCCAGAAATCCATTTCTGTAGCTTTTAATATTTTTTCTGTTCTTTCCTTTAAAGGCCACACCTGGGACCTGTAAGTTATTATACCTTTCACTACTGAGTTGTAAATTCTCTTCTTATTTTCAATGGTTATGTTTTTGTCCCATAGTATACTATTAAGCATTGCAATCGCTTTTCTTCCTTGGATATTCCTCTCGAATATTGCTTCTTCCAGTGTTCCGTCCCTAGATATTCTCGTTCCCAAATACTTATAACTGGCACAGTGTTTGATGGTGTGTCCTGTGGCCAGTTTCAAGTCCTGCTGTTGTCCTCCGACGCACATGTACTCGGTCTTTTTAATATTGACTTCTAGGCCCAATTTTTCATATTCCTCCATAAGTTTTCGTGTCATGTATTCCATATCATCGATGTCCTAAGCGACTACTACCTGGTCATCTGTGAATGATAGCGTGTACAATGTAGTATCGTCATCCAGTGGTAATCCCATACTGCTGCATTTCCTTTTCCAGTTCTTCAGTGCACTCTCCAAATAGATTTTAAATAGCGTTGGGGATATACAGCAGCCCTGTTTGAGACCCTTTGTGACCGGGAACCCTGCTGTTATACCATATTTGGTTTTCACACTACTTCTTGCGTCTTGGTATAAGGATTTTACGGCTTTAATTATTTCGGTGCTTACATTACTCTGTTGTAGTGTTTCCTATAATCTCATTAGGGGCACGCTGTCGTAGGCCTTTTTTAAATCAACAAACAAGACATGGACTTCCTGATCAAATGCGGTTTTCTTTTCTAGGATTTGTGTCAGTGAGAAGAGATGGTCTATTGTGGATCTTCCTGCTCTAAAGCCTGCCTGTTCTTCAGCTTCTACGTCCGCGTATTCCGTTTCTATTCTATTTTTAAGTATTTTTCCGTATATTCTGCTAATAGATCCTGTAACCGTTATTCCCCTATAGTTATCGCAATTATTTTTGTCTCCTTTCTTATGAATTGTTGATATGTATGATATTTTCCATTCCTCAGGTACTTCTGATGTGTTAATGCATCTTTGGAATAAGTTCCTCAAAGCGCTAAATAGCTTTTCAGTTCCGTATTTTACTATCTCTCCGGGGATGTTTCCTGGTCCTGGAGCTCTACCATTTTTTAGCGTTTTACATACTTCTTTAACTTCTAATGTTGTTATCCTTATTGGGGATCCTCGTATAACTATATTTGGGTTTCCATGTTGGGTACTTTTGAACTCTGGTCTATCTTCTGTTAGCATATTTGTAAAATATTGGTTCCATTTTTCTGGTGTTATTGGTGAGAAGATTTCTCTTTTCCGTTCTGTTCTCATATTTTTAAGAAGTCTCCAGCTTTCTGTGCTTTTTTTTCCTCCTATGTAAGTGTTGAGTCTTGAGCATGTCTTTTCACATTGGTTGTTCTTTTTGTCACTAATCATTTTGCGTACTCTAGCTTGGGATTCTTTATATTTTACTTTGTCGTTTGTGCTCTTTGAAGTTAAGTATTTGTGATAGTTTTCCGTTTTTCTTCAATTTCGTATTTAATTTCTTCATCCCACCAATATGAAGAAAAGATTATTACTATTACAAATTTAATAAAATCGTAAAGATTTTCAGTTCATTTTTAAAATAAATTTTAAAATAAAAAAAAAATGAATTCTCAATAATTATTATTTATTAATAACATCATACAAGTATGTAACTTAGCGCAACAAACAAAATAACCGGTCAAGTGCAAGTTGAACTTGCACAATTAGTGTTCCGTACGTTGATTGCTTTTAAAATAAAAAAAATTGTATGATCAGTGACTTCACAAAACACATCCCAAATGAGTTTTCAACAAAGTTTGTTTCCAATCTTTACTGAAAACTGATGACCTTGAAATTTTTGTTTTTTATATACCAAATAAATTATTAAAGGTAATACACTCGTGATAATTTTTGTTCAATCTACACCCAATGGAGAATACTCCGGAATTTTTTCAAAATTTTTTGATCAGTACTTTTCTAGATAAAGTGAGCGGACAGCGATTTTTTAAAAATAATACAAAGAAAAGTGTGCACAAGTATTACATTATGTACATATTTTTTACTCGTGTTTACACAAGCTTTCATTTGACACCACACTCGAAGATCTAGTAAAAAAAATTTTTTTTCACTTCCGATTTCACCCCCTTAAGTCAAAATTTAAGTTTTAAAACTACACGGCTCTGATGAGGCCATCAATTCCTATATTATTACCAAATTTCAACTTCCTATGACAAATAGTTTCGGAGAAAATCGGGTGTGACAAACAGACAGACACCGAAGTCATCTTATAAGTGTTCGTACGGAACACTAAAAAGACCTAAAATTGCTTGATAGAAATGGCTTACCTCAAAAAGTAAAAAAAATACTGTTGTGTGCTGTGTGTGTATATGTTGGTTTTGTGATGATACCTATGGTGTTAAATAGGTGTAAATGGTAAAGTTATACTTAACCATGGACTCGCATCATACTTTAGTTGAACTGCGCTTATTTACGAGGTTTTTTATTTTTATTGTTGAATAAAAAAAAACGATTTTCTTCTTTTTCCTTCATTAAATAATTAATTACCAATTAACTTTAAACAATTCATCTAGTAATGGGTCGTTCGGGACTAAACGAGTTAGTAAACCGAGTTTCTAAATCAGATCACAACGATTCCATATCATAAGTGACTGGGTGTTGACGTGAAATCAAATTTTTTAAATGTATTTTAAGCTGGAAATCCTCGGTTTGGTATCTGTATTGTAATATGTTTTACTGTTTTTTATTGCCATCTTCTCCTTCTCATTTATATTCACGATCTGCTGGAAAGGACCACCAATCCTGTCTACAGCTTTGCAGATGACAGTACGCTTATTTCTTCACTCACTTTGAATGCTCAAGCAAGTATCTGCAGACAGCAGAAAGTCGTTTAACTTAATAAACTAGAACTAGTTCTATCTTGGAGTGAGAGTAACCAAGTAGAATTTAATGCTACAAAAACCCAGGCGACAGTTTTTTTTTAAAAAAAGTTAACGTTGCTGAGCCCGACATAGGTATGTCGGACCACTCCATTCCTATATCATCGTCACTCAATTTACTGGGTGTTAATTTTGGAGCAAATATATCTGAGCATGAACCTATTGAGAGTACAGCAAAAAGAGCTTCTCAAAAGCCGGGAATATTATTACGAATTAGAAAGGTTTACACTCCACAACTGTTAATTCTGTCTCAATTCACCTCAAATTTGAATAAAGATGGAATACATGTTTGGGACTCTGCTCTGAAGCATACACTGTATTTGTTGGATTCTATTCAGAAGAGAGCTGTTCGCCTAATTGGAGACCCAGAACTGACCAGGAACGGTTGACGACTTTAGTCCATTCTACAATTATTTTCATGGAAAGTAATTATTCCCAAAGCGTTGCTTGTTAGGAATTCACGTCGCGCTAATACTTCACACCCGTATGAAGTTCAACTTGTCATCCCTCACACAACCCGTTTCAGCAGTCTTTTATATGGAGAAACTCATTACCTTAAAATGATTTGTCTAGGGCTGTGTTTCCCAACGAGCACAATTGACAGTGGTTCAAGACCAACGTAAATCGCTTTTTCCACACATACGTCGCTCATATGCTCATAAAAAATCATTAAGAGTTTTGCAAGACATTCAAGTTGCTCTAAAGACTTTGGATGCCTATCACGCCAACTTCAAGATTACAAGGGAGTGATCTGTTAAAACTATCCTCCAAGAATATCAAGGAATAAAAGGTAATAAAAAACCGGACGAATTGGCAAAATTCGGAGTTACAAAGCGATACAGGGGTCCAGAACTACCGTTTGGTACACCAAAACAGGTGTTAAAAACGACAATCAACAGATGGTCTTACCAGCAACATCTAGATCGTTGGCTCGCAACATCTGACCAAAGACATGCGAGAGACGTAATTGGCAGCCCGTCAAAGAAACTAACAACTGAAGTCCATTGTTTATAGACCAAAAGGGCGACACGAAATTTTGACCTGTTGACTAATCGTCTGCCTAATTGCTCATTCTATCGGGCGGGTCGAATACCAGCCTTTAACGTTGATTCCAGTCAAAAACCACAGTTTTTGGCTGGAGAAAGCGGTCCGGCTTCGTCCGCCGGTAGTAGCAGCGTTTGCCTTTTGCAGGTTTCCTCTTATTTTATCAAAAACAAACTGAATTTATTGATTTTACATGGTTAAATGTCATTTTTGAGCCCTAACGCTGGGTCCGTTCTCGACGGCGTCTGCTCTTTGGGGCGCTCGACTTTTTTAGTGCCAACAAATATTATGGTAATTGATTCCAGTGGTTAAACGACAGTCTATTTTTGGATGTAGCGTTTGTGAATTCCAGGGCACAGGGGCTCCAAAATTAACCTTAAAAGCTTTTATTCGACTCGCCCAATAGAATGAACAAGTAGGCAAACGGTTAGTCAACAGGTCAAAATTTCGGGTCGCCCTCTTGGTCTATTAACAAGGGCCCAGACCAAACTAGTAGTGGGCCTGATCATTAACCTGAACTAACCTGAGGAAACTTTTACAGAAAATGGGACTATGTGGTGGCTTTAACTCGGAATAGATATGATCTGTTCGGAAATCTATATCGTGGCAATAAATTACCACATGAAGGGTTTGGAAGGGAGCTAATAAACATTCTTAAATGGACGACGCTTATGTAATCAAGAGAGAGGAGGACAATAAGACAAGGCTGCAGTACACAAACAGGCACGATCGCCTACAATCAACCGACCAAGATTTTTGAAACTAGTTAAACAGAACAGCGTGAGCAGTATTGCTTTGAAGAAAAAGTTGAACAATGGAAGTGACCGAAACAATTTTACAAATGCAAGATCCACGAATAGGTTCAGTGATTTTTTTTTTACTGATTATTTGAAAAAGGCTCAAAGTATCCACTTCTAAACAAAGCAAACTTGCCCTCTAACTTTATGTCACGGAGTCACTTCTCTATTTCACCCAATTTAGGTTCTTATTAGACAGCACAAATACCCATAAAGTAAGCTTCAACCCTCATAGGATGAAATGTAGTTATTTTCAAATATTTTAAATTTCCTTTCTTAGTCAAAAAAAGGCTGTACCTAACTAACTTTCTAAGGTTGATTCCAAATATACCAAAATACCCAATACAAGATGGACCAAATAAAAACGAATACTTAATATATCCATTATCTCCAGAATTCAATAAAAGGAATGATATGCAGATAAAAAGAATTTTGCATTTAGTTTAGGTATCTCCAGATAAAGGATATATAAAGCATTGACATTCGTATTTGGATCATTCTGTACATACAAGAAAAAATGAATGCATTTAACTTACCGGCATTTACGTCTGATGAGATGTGAATTAAATTGAAGGTTAAATGGACCACCTTTTGGTCGTGAAAACCTAAAATAGTTACTTATTTAGGTTAAGTATAGCAGCTATATACTTAACCACGTATATTACAATGTATATTAGAAATAGAAGTTCAGCAGAATGTCGTAGAAATAAAAAATATCAGTATTTAATTCAAGAAGTATTTGATAATAAACCGTATCTAGCCCTCTAATGAATACGCTAAATTTTATTCATGTTTGAGTCACTAAACACACTAAATTTTGAACGCTTTTAAATAGAACAGTAAATAAAAAAAAATCGTGTACTTTTTTAATTTTTTAAATAAATCGGCAAATCCGAGATATAAAAGTCTCCCAAGAAAAACCTAACAGAGATTTCAAACTTCGTAACTCGGTTTTGCGAATACAGCAAGAAAGAGGAAGAAGAGTTAAACAGTATGATCAAAACGTTTAAGATTGACGTCTTGAGTTTAAAAGTAACTGATGTAAAAACATTGGTGAGCAAAAAAAGTCGACTCAAACGATTTTGCTTCATTTAACACCGATGTTTGAATTTAATTTTCAAACAGTGGTTTTATTTTTGGTATCATTAGAATGCTGATTTTCTACTTTTTCTAATAATACCAAAAACATTTGGATTCCCAAAAGGTTTTACTGATTAAAATGATTTTACTCAACAGAACCATTTTTGTTCGCTCAGCAACGTACTCGTTGCGCGCTATTCATCCTTATAAAAACACATGCAACTGCATTTCCCTATCATTCCTTTATCGGAATTTAAACCGTTAAAATCTCTGGTATACTGCTCACTAATTACTTCATCGGAAAATGGATACCACCCCCGAAGAAACGGCACAAGTCATTGCCCTATTACAAGAAGGGCATAGCCAAGGTGTAGTCGCTGCGCAACTGCATCTGTGCCAATCAGCTGTCCAAAGAGTCCACAGACGTTATAGCCTGTCCCAAAATATAAGATCCTAATTTTTGCCGTTTTAAGTGGGCAATATAAAAATTCTGACCTTTTGTTTATGATAGGCTGCAGAGATGGTCTTAAGAATTTTATTCATTAATGCAAATAAATAAAATTATAAGTGTTTTTGGAGATGTTTATTTATAGATGCATGTAAAAACAAATGGATAAGAAGTACAAATATACGGTCTGAATGAATGGAGTTTACAAGAGGGGACATATTGTATGAATAAAAATATATTTTCAGTGGTTTTATATTATTTACATAAGTATATGAATCTTCAAATTTAACAACGTGCTGAATGGAATTCTTCTAGCTTTCACAAGGTATATCATTTATAACTTTTTTTACTAATTCAACCACTGACACGCTTAAAATAGGAAAAACATTTTGTGCCCTTATTTTTGATTTAACTTGATGCCGAATATGTTCAACATACAATAAAACGGAGGAAGCCGTAAAACAGTGTGTCCCATTTTCTCAGCCATACTATCAGAAACATATTTCTTTTTCAATTTATAGTCTTTCAAAACTTCCAAAAGATCACTTTTTTTATAAGTAAAGTCAAAATAAATGTCACTTTCTAACATATATTCCTGTATTTTCGTATTAGCGTGAAGTGATAAATGTTTTCTCTTGCGATAGCCACTATTACAATTTTCCCACGGACGCCACATAATTAAAACAGAACCGTTACGTAGTAAATTATAAGGAAAACTAAAAATAAAAATAATAGAAAATATCTTTCGAATCCTAATGGGGACCTGTGGTCATTAGGCCTATATTATCAAATACTTAAAGGGCTCCAAGGGGTTGCCAGGTTGTAAATATATAGGTAAGAACAGATCCAATATGATTGTAGGTGCAAGTGAGGGCGGTATACAAAGCAGGTAAAATAAAAATACGTTTATCGTAATACCTGGCAACTACGCACAAAACCCTAATAGGGTCGTTTATTGCCCCATTGAAAAAGCAAAAAGACAGGATCTTATATCTTGGGATTTACTTTACCAAGGGACTAGCGCCTTTACATAGAGACCAGGACCAAGAAGAAGGTGTACCTCGGAGTAAGACCACCGCTTTATTGTCAACCACAACTCTAAGAAATCGTCACTTGACCGGCGCCGGCGTTGAGATCCAGCAGGACCTTCGACAAGTTCGTGCCAAAAACCGATTTCGTTTTCGTGACTGATGAGACTCGTAGCGGTGGATTAATTGCAT
The DNA here is from genome assembly GCA_019049505.1 of Pachyrhynchus sulphureomaculatus. Lineage (NCBI taxonomy): Eukaryota > Metazoa > Arthropoda > Insecta > Coleoptera > Curculionidae > Pachyrhynchus > Pachyrhynchus sulphureomaculatus. Next base: position 6,461,991 of record CM032454.1, read on the forward strand.
TAATTGCTTACCGGTACCTCCAGGAGATCCTGCAAGAACACATCGTTCCTTACGCTGGGTTTGTTGGCAATAGCTTCGTGCTAATACACGACAATGCGAGACCTCATGCTGCTGCATCTGTGCGACAATACGTGGCGGAAGTGGGAATACCCACATTAGACTCACCTGCGCGAAGTCCTAACCTCAATCCAATCGAGCACATGTACGATGAGCTCAAAAGAAGAGTTTGAGCTAGAAATCTAACCCCTGCATTGCTGAGAGACTTAAAGGTAACGATGACGGAAGAGTGAGGAAAAATTCCACAGATAGTGATGAAAAAGCTCACCGTTCCATAAAAAACCCGCTGGAAGCAATAATAAGGACTAAGAAGTATAATACAAAATATTGATTTTGGTTTTCATCAATAAATTTAATTGTTAAACTTAAAATTTATTTAATTTTTCCTTTCTCTTACCCCTATTTTCAATCCTTGTTCTTCTCGTTTCCCCTTTAAATCATTTTCATCAACAGAAAGCTTGAAGTATATTATGGAATTTGCTATGGTTAGAAAGAAAATAGAATGGGCTTTCAAATGATACTAAATTCGGTAAAACATTAAAGTCTAGGATCCATGGTAAACCAAGCCAAATAGTTTGAGCCGATTTTTTTACTCATCAGTGTAGTTAAATAAATTACGATTTTTTTCCTTAAGTAAATAATACTTTTTACAATTAAATTTTAAACTTCACGGGTATTAATTATAATACGAGAGTGGATTGACAAGCCTGGTAAATTTCTACGAAATGGAGGGAATCTTTGTTAAGCGGCATGACTGTTAATAAGCCTAATTCTTTCAACGGTTATGTTAAAAGTTTCAGATAGATGCAACGGATAGTTGCAACTCAACTGAAAGAACTTCACGGGAAATCTGTACCAGCACTTAAGGCCATTTATTACTGGATAAATGAATTTAAAAGTGGCCGTACGAATTGTTTCGAAAAGTTACAGCGTAATCCGAAGAACTTTTGACGTCGTCTTGTAACTGTAGACGAAACGTGGAACCACCATTCCACCCCAGAGTCAAAATGGCAGTCAAAACAGTAGTTTGGCAAAGATGGAAGTCCACTGGGAAAAAATGGCTCTTATTACGCAACGTTACTGAACCGTTTGCACAGTGAGTTAAAGCGATCAAGGTTAGCGCGCAAAAAAATGCTCCTTCACTAGGATAATGCCCTGCTCGACTGTTGTACTAGCAAAAGTTCATTGCTGGGCTTCAAAATAGTGTCTCACCCACCTTAGTCCTCAGATGTGGCCTCAAGTGACTTTTTTGTTTCCTAACCTCAAAAACTGGCTTGGAGGAAGAAATTGTCATCGAATGACAAGGATATCTGTGCTATACAGGAGTATTATGCACAGTACGAAACATTTTTTTTTTTTGAGCTCGAAGGAGATTATGTAGAGAGAAAAATTTTTGTTTTTGCAAAAAAATATTATTTACCTTGTTTTTTTACAAGACTTTTCAATCCACCCTCGTACTGCAACAAAAATAACGATAAAAATGACAATGTGATACTTTGTTCAAATACAAATTTTTAAGCAAAACAGTCATTATTTCGAATCAACTACAGAAATGTTATCAGAAGGTTATTTTTTATTTTATTCATAGTACAGGGTGAGTCAACGATCGATTAAAGTTCATTACCTCATTTGTTTCGGGAATGACGAAAAAATGTTAAATACGATGGTTTTAGGGAATGTTAATTTACACAGTTTAAAATTATTTTTGAGCATACAGGGTACTTCAAAAAAGTGGAGCCGATATAACATGTTTTTTTTTTAAATGGAACATACAATTTTCTTATTTATTTTTAAATTCTGTGTAAAATTTAATAACTTTCTTATTAATAATATTATATACCTAAATCTAGTACTTTTTCTAATATTTCAATTTTTTTAAAAAAATACTAGTTTTCAGTTTTGTAAAAAATTGCCAGTAGCGCCATTGTTTATGAAGGTGGAATACTCATAATTGGTACGAGCGTTCTATAGAGATGAAAAGAAAGATATATGTAAAGAAATTTGAGTTAGATGCTACAGGGTGTTCAAAATAAATTTATGCATTTCGACTATTTTAAATCGAAAAATCTCGAATTTTTTTAAATAGCACACCCTGTATATTATTACTTTTTCTGATAGATTTTACAAAACCCTCCAACTTTTATTAAGTATGTCATATACCTATTTCTAATAGTTTTCGATTTATTTTGAATTTTTCAATTTTTACCCTTGTTTTTAATACACTTACGCTATAACATCATAGTTGCCAAGACAAAACAAAAATGTAAGCATTGTCAAATTTTGACATGTCTATTAAGCAGGTAAAAATAGTAAACCAGAACGCTACCAATGAGGAAAAAGAAATGGAGATTTTACTTCATGTTTAAGATAATGCCCAGGTCAGCAGTCGTCAACTAGCTGACTTATCTGACACATCTCAATCTACGGCTAACCGCACCAAGAGAAATTACAAGTATCATCCCTTTCATATGGAACTACACCAAGAACTTCAAGATCATGGTTTTGAACGACGAGTAAACTTTTGTAACACCAGAAATGGAGCAACATTTTTTTAACCAAAATAATATTTTCTGATGAAGCTACTTTTCGCAGTAATGGAGCAGTTCACAGCCATAACATGCATTATTATTCAACATTCCATTTTGGGTCCGGAAAGTTCAAAACTAAAACCATTGGTCGCTTAATGTATGGTGTGGAATATTAAATTTTCGAACTATTAGTCCATATTTATTCCGCGTACCGTTTAACGGGCCTAGAATTTTTAAACGATCGTTATCCACAAAAATGGATCGGTAGGGATGGATTCATTCAGTGGCCCCCTCGATCATGTGACTTAATACCTTTAGACTTCTTTTTGTGGGGCTACATTAAAGTTCGTGTTTATGTGAATCCCCCTACAACACCAGTAGATATGGAAAATAGGATACGGGATGCGTGCAGGACAATAACGCCCTTTAAGCTAAGGAAAGTGAAGGAAAATATAGTAAAACAACTAAACATGTGAATTCAGTTAGATGGGCATATTTTTAAACAGTTATTATGTCATATTAATTAATCTTTAGATAAGTTAAACTATATTAAAATTATTATTAACTATTTGTTTGTTTTCACAATAGCGTAAGTGTATTAAAAACAAGGGTAAAAATTGAAAATTTCAAAATAAATCGAAAACTATTAGAAATAGGTATATGACATACTTAATAAAAGTTGGAAGGCTTTGTAAAATCTATCAGGAAAAATAATAATATACAGAGGGTGACATTTAAAAAATTTGTGATTTTTCAATTTAAAATAGTCGAAATGCATAAATTTATTTTGAACACTCTGTAGCATCTAACTCAATTTTTTTTACATATATCTTTTTTTATCTCTATAGAACGCTCGTACCAATTATGAGTATTCCACCTTCAGAAACAATGGCGCTACTGGCAATTTTTTACAAAACTGAAAACTAGTATTTTTTTGAAAAAATTGAAATATTAAAAAAACTACTATTTTATTTATTTATTTTTTTTTATTGGTCTAGCACACGTGCTGCAGGGAAGTCCCTAAAGCGCTCCAGGAGCGGCACGAGTGCGGAAAAAGCGATTCACGTTGTTCTTGAATCGCTGTAAATTGTACTCGGTGGGAAACACAGCGCTGGGCAAATTATTCCAAAGGGATGACGTTCTCCATATAAAAGATTGCTTGAAAAGCGTCGTACGCGGAGTAACAAGCTGAACCTCATACGGATGCGAAGCACCAGCGCGACGTGTATTTCTAACATGCACCGCTTTGGGAGGAATTAAGCGGGCTACATCCTTCGAACACTTTCCCTGAAAATACTTGTAGAACAGACTCAAGTCGCCAACCGTTCTTCGATGTTTCAGCGAATCAAGGCCGCCGGTCAATTCCGGGTCCCCAATCAGACGGACCGCTCTTCTCTGAACAGAATCCAACAAATGCAGTGTATGTTTGGAAGCGGAGCCCCAAACGTGGGAGCAGTATTCCATAGTTGGTCGAATTTGGGCTTTGTAAAGAATTAACAGTTGCTGTGGGGTGTAAAGCTTTCTGGTTCTAAATAATATTCCCAATTTTTGAAAAGCTCTCCTTGCTATGCCTGCAACATGTTCATGCCAAGACATATTTGCTCCCAAACTAACGCCACCAACAAATTGAGCGACGATGCTAGGGGAATGAAGTGCCCCGACATAACTATGTCGGGTTCAGCAACGTTAACTTTTTTAGAAAAAACTGCCGCTTGGGTTTTTGTAGCGTTAAATTCCACTTGGTTACTGTCACCCCAAGATAGAATTTCTTCCAGGTCTTTGTTAAGTTGAACGACCTCCTGCTATCTGCGGATATTCGCCTGAGCAGCCGATGTCCGAGCGTTCAAGCTGAATGAAGAGACAAGCGTACTGTCATCTGCAAAGCTGTAGATTGGATTCCCGGTCTTTTCCAGCAGATCGTTAATGTAAATGAGAAAGAGAGTAGGAGACAGTATGGAGCCCTGGGGCACACCGGCGTTGATAGTGAGGGTGTTAGAAAGAAATCCGTCGACCGCCACTCGTAAAGAACGCTCTCTGAGGAAACATGAGAGCCACAAACAGAATCTTTCAGACATACCATAACAGCGCAACTTAGCCAACAGTCCATCGTGCCAAACACGGTCGAATGCCTTGGATATGTCAAGAGCAACCGCTCGAGATTCTCCAAAGTGTTCAATTGCGTTGTTCCAAACATGTGTTACATAAGTCAGAAGATCTCCTGTTGATCTATGTTTACGAAAACCATATTGGTGATCGCTAATAATATTGAATCGTTCAAGATATTTTAGAAGATGCTCATTGATAACCTTTTCCATGACTTTCGATATTATTGAAAGCAGTGCAACTGGTCGGTAGTTATTTGGCAAGGTCTTCTTACCTTTTTTAGGTATCGGCTGAACCGTGGCACATTTCCAGCAGGACGGAAATATTCCCTTTCTGTAGGATAGGTTAAAAAGTCTACAGAAAACTGGTGTTAGTTCCCTTGCACAGTTTTTGAGAACTATGGCAGGTATTCCGTCAGCGCCAGAAGCCTTCTTGGTGTCTAGCTTCATTAAAATACGCTTTATGATGCGCTGTCTGAAGACAACATCGGGCATCCTTGACTGCAATATGGGAATAGTAGGTGGTGTTTTTCCTTGGAAATCGACAGTAGAATGTGAAGCAAAGAGTTCAGCCAACAAGTTCGCTCTCTCGACAGGTGTGGTTGCAATGGAATTATCTGGCCGTGTGAGTGGTGGTATGGTGGATTTGGTAAAATTTTGACTAACTGCCTTAGCGACTGCCCAAAAGGACCTGGAATTGTTGGGACAAGCGAGAAGTTTGTTTTTAATTCGTTGATTGTGTGCCTCCTTGGTTTCGTCGATAATTCCCTTGCATCTGTTCCGGGCATGAACAAAGACGTTTCGATTTAAAGTGTTAGGATTTTCACGCCATTGTCGGTAGGCAATATGTTTAGAAGCAACAGCTTCTTTGCATTTTCGGTCAAGCCAAGGCTTGCCGTTGGAGGAGCATTTCTTCGAAAAAGGGATGTAAGCTTCCATACCAGCCAAAATAACATCGGAGACCTCCCTGGCGCAGTCAGATGGGTTATCGGATCGAAAACAAACGTCCATCCAAGGGAAAGTTCGAAAGTATTCCATGAGATCTTCCCATTTAGCAGATTTGTAGTGCCAAATCTTGCGCGGCCTAGGCGCCTCTCTGTCACTGATTGGCAGGATACTCGATGTCGAAAGCAGTTTATGGTCGGAAGAACCTAACGGCGGATTTACGGTGACCGTGTAAATCTCCGGATTGGTGGTTAAAAACAGATCAAGAAGACTGGCGAACTCCCCGTCTCGATCAGAGTTATACTACAGGAACAAAAACTACTAGGTTTAGGTATATAACATTATTAATAAAAAAGCTATAAAATTTTATGCAGAATTTAAAAATAAACACTTTTTTGAAGTATTCTGTATACTCAAAAATAATTTTAAACTGTGCACTTTAACATTCCCTAAAACTATTGTATTAAATATTTTTTCGTAATTCCCGAAACAAATGAGATAATGAACTTTACTCTATTGTTGACTCACCCTGTACACCTACAAAACGGAACACAAAATGTAAAAGGAACTTAATATTACTAACTAACTAAAATTGTGCGCTATAGTTTATTTTTTAAGTAAATTAATAGAACACACGAACAATGGCATGTCACCTGGCCCCCATAATACTGTAATTTGATTTTAAACCAATTTTACTGAGGTTTCATTCACCGGTATAAAAGAATGGTGACCCAGAATATTATTTTCATTAGAAATTACTTGTAATACTATCTTATTTATAGTGATATCACTCAAACTACGAACTTTTGTTATAGTACCCCATTATTAGCATTTTTTTTTAAATATAAATGCAGAGTTAGTCACAAAGTTTTTACATACGAACCTACTATAGTTTTAGCGGAAAACGATCACTGTAACCAAATTAATACAAATCTTTGAACATTAGCGATAAAAGAACAACAAGAAGCATTCCTAAGTCATACATATCTGTTACTTTTTGTATTATTTTAACGGGTTTATTAGTAAAAAAAATATTAGCGTGAAAATTTACAGTTGCATATGAATGAAGATGACTGATATTTAAAATAAAACAAATTTATTTTTTATTAAAGCGTCACAAAAAATTACAAGTAACTAATGTATATGTCATGTCTCGTTTTAAATGGACCTTACCTTCGACTCTTATTATCAGGCTTTAAAGTTTCAATTTCATCGGCAAATTTTAACTTCTTTCTTGGTCTCCTTCGATGATTGTCTTTTTTATCAGGTATAGTAGCGACTATTTGTGAGTGAATAAGACTTAGCAGCCATGCCATAATAGAGGGTATTATAATTTCCATGCACGAAATACCCTAAAAATTATACAGTTAAACTATACCCTCACCGTGAAATAATCATACAAAACTTTGTCGAAAAAGAATGACTGTTACATCGTAATAATTCATATATGAGGTGTGGCTAAAAAATAACCGGACTGATTTTGTTAAGCAGATAATATTGGGGCCGCGCGGTTGGCAATAGTGGGGCGTTGAGCTTGAATACCCCCTCTACCTATTCCATCATTTTAATAACCCTGTAGTTTTCAGTTTGGTTGCAGCGCTAGTTTAAATCGGATCGTGTACTTGCTCTGCGTAGGAAAAATGCTGTTGAGCAATGAGTTAAGGAGATTGAGGTGGGATAGTCCCAATAATGTTGTCATTTAGAAATGCTTTATAATAATTAAAAAACTAACGATGGTTATTATTATTATTATCGAAAGATTTTAAGTCTTATATATTGTTTATTTAATTTTATTAAATAATTTAACATGAATGGATTAACTTTTGGATGTTTTGTCCAAACTTATAGAAAAAAAAAGAAAATAAAAATTAATTACATTTTATAATTTTTAAAAAATGATCAAAGCCAATAATATGAAAAAAATAAAAATGATAATTAAAAATCTTAAAATTTCGGTGTCTCGAAGCGACAACGCTGTAACGTAATTTACTGTTGGCTCTACTGATATGCTTATACGAGGCTGGTTTGAAAAGTCCGTGCAAAAATAAAAACTACTTATGTGTTTGGGGTAAAACTTTTTTATTTTTCGACATAGTCTCCTTTTAGGCTTATACACTTCGTCCAACGATGTTCTAGTTTGTTGATCCCTTCCGAATAATAGGATTTGTCCAAGTCTGCAAAATATCCATTAGTGTCTGCAATCACCTCCTCGTTTGAATAAAATCTTTGTCCCGCCAGCCATTTCTTCAAATTGGGGAACAAATAGTAGTCCGAGGGAGCCAAGTCTGGAGAATAGGGGGGATGTGAAACGAGTTGGAATCCTATTTCCATTAATTTTGCGACCACAACTGCTGAGGTGTGTGCTGGTGCGTTGTCGTGATGGAAAAGGACTTTCTTGTGGGCCAATCGCGGGCGTTTTTCTTGCAGCTCGGTTTTCAAACGGTCCAATAACGATGAATAATATTCACCTGTAATAGTTTTACCCTTTTCCAGATAGTCGATGAGGATTATCCCTTGCGAATCCCAAACGACACTCGCCATAACCTTTCCGGCCGAAGGAACGGTCTTCGCCTTTTTTTGGTGCAGATTCCCCCTTGGTAACCCATTGTTTAGATTGTTGTTTGGTCTCAGGAGTATAGTAATGTATCCATGTTTTATCCACAGTGACGAAACGACGCTTAAAGTCCTCCGGATTCTTCTGGAACAGCTGCAAACCATCCTTGCAACACTTCACACGATTCCGTTTTTGGTCAAGCGTGAGCAATCGCAGCACCCATCTTGCGGATAGCTTTCTCATGTCCAAATGTTTATGCAAAGTATTATGTACCCGTTCAGTCGAGATGCCCACAGCACTAGCAATCTCACGCACCTTAACTCTTCTGGCATCCATCACCATATCATGGATTTGATCAATGATTTCTGGAGTCGTAACCTCCACAGGCCGTCCAGAACGTTCAGCGTCACTTGTGTCCATATGGCCAGTCCGAAAATTTTGAAACCACTTATAAACTGTTCTAATCGAAGGTGCAGAGTCACCATAATGTTTATCAAGCTTCTCTTTAGTCTCCTGAGGCGTTTTGCTTTTCATAAAGTAATGTTTAATCACCACACGAAATTCTTTTTCGTCCATTTCTTGAAAATCACTCGACTTCCTTGATTCACACCAATGCCAAACACAAAGAAATAGACCAATATGGCTGAAACTTGGTATGCGTTCATTCAAGAGATGCTACTAACTAAACATGACCTCGATACGCGCCGGTGGTGCCATCTTTCGGACTTTGCACGGACTTTTCAAACCAGCCTCGGATATAGATATATTTAATTTTGTGGTTATTGTGATCAGTAGAGACTGGATTATATGTAACATAAAAATCTTGAAATATGCATGCAAATATGCATGAAAAATGCTTTAAAATATGCATGAAAAGGGTCAAAATATGCAATATCAAATAATAATAAAAGTAGTAATTTTTTGTTTTTTTATTTCAAAATCAGCATAAAATTAACAAGTTATCGACGATGTTTAAATTTAATTAACAATTATTTAACATTTTTTTAAAATTATTTAACATTTGTATTCTTGTACACGTAAACAATAAGGTATTGTTCCAAATGTTGAGTAGTAAGATTGTGTCTTCGATCACTTAAAATATTTTTATAAGTGGAAAAAGACCGTTCCACATCCACTGAGGTAACTGGGCAGTATTTGAATTTGTGTTATGTTAGCACTTATTGTTTCTGGCAAAAGTTCACCCGACCCATTAATAAAACTATCAATTTGACACAAAGGTTCAAAGCCTGGGTTATTGCACAAAATGTTTTCAAACTTTTCTTTAACTCTACGCAGGAATACATCTGGCAATGTGGAGTTTATTAAACGGATTTTCTTCATTAGCTGAATTGATTCGGTCAACGCCAAACCTCGAGTTTCAAGCTTTTTAATACCCGCAGGTATGTGGGAAAAGTGAGTACTAATCAAAGCTATGTTTTTTTTTAATATCAGAATCGTTAATTGCTTCCTTGGATTGACGAACTGCCATAGCATCTGCACTATCGAAGTCATTTACTACACCTTTGATGGCCTCGAAATGTTCATTGTAAAATAGTACAGCTGTAATCCATGTTCCCCATCGAGTTACCACTGGTTCGGGACGTAAAGGCACATTTGGCAGTTTTTCCTTATAGGCGTTATTGCGAGCAGGTGCGTTAAGAAACACTTTCTTTGCTGATGAAATCAGTTTATTTACATTTCCAAACATGGATCGTACTTCTTCAACGAGTCGATGGACTCCGTGAGCAAAGCACGTCACATGAATTAAATTTGGATAAAATACTTGGAGGACTTTGGCTGCCTTGATCATATAGGGAGCAGCATCTGAGAGAAATATAAACACTCTTTCATCGGGAAATGTTTTTTTAATACCCTTATTCACAAATCTGGCGATCGTAGAATGATTTGTCTTGTCAAGTTCTTTGCTGGCCACCAAATAGGAAGAAGAAGGCTCTAATCTTAATGCACCCACAATTAAATTCGCAATATAGCGACCACAACTGTCGGTAGTTTCATGAGCTGAAATCCAGATAATGTCATCCTTAAGTTCATTACGTATTTCTTCCAGAACATGTGGGTAAATTGTTGGTATGTAATTTTTACGCAGTGTTGATTCGTCTGGTATTTTTTGATTCAAGCAATATTTTCGCAGAAAATCTTTGAATGTAGGATTTGTAAGTTTGTGGAGAGGAATATTACTTGCAAGCAATGCTTCACATAAATCCATACTAAAGTGGTTTTTTTGTTTGCCTATAGAAGTGGAATCACTGCTACTTGCTGCTGTTATAAGTCGTTGTCGAGGGCCTTTTTTTGCAATCCTGCGATATGAAGACTTGTCTTGACATGCTGGTTAATTTGAAACTTTTTTGTGCACGAAACATTTTTCTCGCAAACTCGACAATATAAAACATTTCCGTCGTATGTAAATGTTCCAGGATAATCAGCTACCCACGAAGAGACACTTTTTTGCGGGTGGCATAGTACACGTTAAACTTTAACGCAACACGTTAAAAATTGCAAAAAGACTACACTGATGCAAGCGCGTCAACAATAATGTTAAAACTGATATCTTGTTTTAAAATAAAAATTCGTCTTCAAGAAAATTATTTATTTGACCCACGCTCAAACATATATTCTTAGAAACTAACTACTTATCACTTAATATCCCGACCAAGAAACAAAGGAATAAAATACCGTCGTAATTTTGGGTATTCCCTTGGCACTATAACCTAATCGATGTTTAGACTATTGCAGGTAATGTCCCGGCGATAAGATCTGTTCCAGACCGCGATATTAACAATACCCTGAGCAATCCAATTGCCTAGTAATACCGAGAAATATTGTAAATATCGGGAAAAATATGCATCATTACTAGATTTTTGGTAAAATATGCAATAATCGGTGAGAATGGTCATTTGTTATAACAAAAAATGTGTCATTTTTATATCATATTGACGTATTCTACAGAAGACTATATGTATTGTTAATTTCGATTTTTATTTAAATTAGTTTCCTAAAGACCTTAAATTTTTCATAGAAAATTTCTAAATCAATTAATCTATCGAAATAAACCTACACAAAATAGTTTTCATATTTTACGTTTAACGCCTCAACCTCTTTAACGTGAAATTTGCTGCAAGAAGTGTATGGTGATGATTACTTATCACGAACTCAAGTTTTCCAGTAGGACAATCCAAAAATAGTAAAGAAAACGTCACAGACGTTCCCCACGTTGGGCATCCACGAACGGCAAAAAGATACGGCAACATTGAAAAGGTCGAACTGTAAATCAAGTTTACTATAAACGGGTTTTGACCATCTTTCGTGAACGTGTGAGAGGAAAAGATCTGAAATATGGGAAAATCGGTCTTGGATCCTCCAACAAGACAACGCACCAACTTACAATGCTCTTTCAACCAAAGAGTTTGGCGAAAAATTGAATCCCTTTGTTGAAGCATCCACCCTACTCCCCTAACCTTGCTTCATGTGACTTTTTTGTGTTCCAAAGTGAGTTGAAAGGAACCTAGTTTGAGTCGCAGTGAAGAAGAAAGCGATGGAGGTCATCATGAACCTGACAGAAGACGACCTGTAGCACTGCTCAATAATGGGAAATTCGTATAGAGCGATGTAGGGATCGAGAAGTTATATTGAAGGGAGTTAAGGTTTTAATGTCAAAATTCAAAAATAAAGAGTCTTATAAATTAAGTACAGTTATTTTTGGGCTACACCTTATATAGTTATAAACATGTTATATTATTACAGCTAAGAAGCAATAAGCTGAGGTGTTAGCCATCCTTAGATGTGTAAAAATACAAATCTCGAAAGGGACAAATAATATGAAAATTTTAATCTGCAGCGACAGAAAAGCAGCTATTGCCAAATCCACCACGGACAGCTTGCTGATCAGGGAATGTATAGAACTAAACACATTAGGAGCTAAGAACGAAGTTTCCCTAATGTGGGACGAACTCGCCAAAAGAGAGACCTTGGAGCACCCACCGGAACAGGTTGTAGGAGTTCCATTCGCTTTCGTTAAAAACAAAATCAGGGAATGGTTAAATAAAGAACTCCAACTCTCTTGGAGTACAGCCAAAACTCCTTATGAAACAAACTACGACAGGCAGAACAAAGGAACTCTTGTCGATGTCAAAACAAAAGTTACGTCTGAGCATAGGACTCCTCACGGGACATGTCGCACTACAGGCCCATCTATATAACCTCAAACTGGCTGAGCGTAAAACATGTCGGCTATGCGCGAATGTCCTACACTAATGGTCAAGAGATATAGATACTGGGGTCAACTATTCTGTGAACCCAAAGATCTACAAGAGGTCAGGGTGAGTAGCCTATGTCTCTTGGCAGAAAAGTCCGAACTAGTGGGGAGTCGCAGAAAAACTTTTAGATCTAGGTGACACCAGGAACTCAATGTACCATCCACTCACTTTACTACTACTACCAAGGGAAGTAAAAGCTCTCCCTACAGTAGTAAAAAAATTAAGCAGGATAAGTGACCATATTAAATAGGCAAGGCCCTGAAGGCTACCACACAACCAAATATGACGTGTATGTTTACATTTGTATAGTTTGATATAAAAAGGACTAAATAATTATAAATCGTCAGTAGTCTTTAAAATATTATTTTCCTCACTAGTGCAGAAAATACTATTTTCAGAACAGAAAACTTTTTGGGAAGTAATTTCCAATTATGTGCCTACTACTGTAGTTTCCTTTAGAATCACTCTTCCTAATACTAAATTATGCTTACAAATTTTTCACTATAACCTACCTCTGATGGACTGCCAGAATAACTGGACGAATACAAAAAATAAAGAACAATGTTCATCATTTGTACTAGATATAGGAACAAAATAAATATAAAAAATCCAGTAGATGTTTGAATCATCCACCATCTGGCATACAGGGGCAAGAATAACGATCTGAGTGTGGCCATTCTGGCAATTTTGAAGAAGCCATGCTGAGGCTTGGCTTTTGTAAATGAAGATCCTAAAACAAAAAATAATTATTTAAAATGGAGCTGTGCTGACTGTACAAAAAAAAAAGCCTATTCAAAAAAAAAGATAAATATGATGTTTCCTAAAAGTTTAAAAAATCGCTTACCATGAGTATTAAATTAATAAAGTGATATATAAAAATGGACTAGTAATTCTTTTGGAGCCTCAAAAGTTCCCCAACTTTTACGTTAACCTTAGTCTCTAAATAAACCTTCACTAAATTATTTGCTTCACTCATTCCCTTTATTGGATAATTGAATTCCTCTCGTGCAAATTTCATTGTATCATTAAATACTTTTCTAGATACCTCAGTCGACCTTTTCATTCAAAGATTTTATTTCCTTAAGTAACTAATGTCTCATATTTTTTATTCCTAATATATTCCTTATAATTTTTGACCTTAACTCTTCATAAAGAAATGTAGGAGTGTTTATATTCTCATTGTTATCTTTAATTTCTCCTTCATTTCTGTCAATTTTATTTCTTAATTCTTTTTTAAGAGCTTCAATTTAATTTTTAATCGTTTCCAATACAACTACCTTTAAAATAATTTTAACAACTTTCCAACTGGGTGAAAATCTTATCAATTTTTTCAATATTTTAGTAGCTAAGTTTTCCTTTGTATGTTTTTCTACTATACAGTCCCTGGCCAAATTATTAGACGCACTGTATTTTTTTTAGTAATTTTATGTTTCTTAAGAGTTTTTATGCAATAATGGTATATTTAAACTACAATATTATTGATTTTTATTTAAAAGAATTGTTGTAGACTACATATTTGTATTTATTTTTAACATATGGCAACACTGTGTTGACAAAGTGATACATGAACGTAAATAAGTACAAACCTGTATCAGTCGCGATCGGAATCGAGTCAGGTACGGACGTGTTTCTGTGGCTTTATGGACTGTGATTGTTTGTTTAACAGTTTTATACTACTCAGTTATTAGTTTATTTTGTATGCAGTGTTTTAAAAAAGTAATTGGACTATTTTCATTATGGGTAGAGAAGGCGATCTTTCACCACGTAAAAAAGCTGAAGTGAAGGCCCTTGTGATTGCGAAAACATTTACAAACCGAGAAATATCACGAAGATTGGAGGTTTCTGAAGCTAGTGTATGACGCATAAAAAAGAAAATTGAGTCAGGGAAGGAATTAAGCCCGAAAAGAAAGAAAAGATGCGGTAGAAAACCAATTTTCACTCCACGGTCAGAGAGATGTTTGAAGAAAATTTGTGTAGAAAACAGATTTGCTACCACAAAGGTAATAAAATCACAACTCCAGGATGCTAGCGTAAATGCTTCTGAGCGCACTGTTCGAAGAAAATTGAAAGAATTAGATTTTGAGGCCTGTCGCCCCGCCAGGAAGCCCAAGTTAACAGCTGCAATGAAAGCAAAGCGCCTGAAGTGGGCCAAACAATCGCAAGGCAAAGATGTGGACTTCTGGAGATCGGTAAGATACAGCAATTTAATCAATAATTGATACATTATTATCATTTTCAGTTAAATAAAGCAAATAAACATGGAAGTTTATATATTTTTCCTATTTTTGACAGGTCTGCTTCAGTGACGAAAGCACATTCGAAATTTTGCAGAATAAAGCTCAGTATGTGCATAGTCGTCATGGAGACAAGTTTCATCCTGATTGTGTCGTCCCGACGGTTAAACATCCCACCAAAGTGATGATTTGGTCAGTCATCAGCGGCAAGGGCACTGGACGTCTGTACGTCGTCAAAGGAATAATGAGGCAAGATCAGTACAAAGAAGTATTACAAAATCGGTTGATTCCGCAGCTCAGAGAATGGTTTCCAAATGGGGAACCATTCACTTTCATGCAAGATGGAGCTCCCTGCCACACTGCTCGGTCTGTTAAAGCTTTTTTGGCAGAAAAAAATATCCCTCTGTTGGATTGGCCGGGTAATAGCCCATTGAAAATGTGTGGGCGCTGATGAAAAGAGAAGTGGTTAAAGATGTGATTACCAAC
This sequence comes from Pachyrhynchus sulphureomaculatus, assembly GCA_019049505.1. Classification (NCBI taxonomy): domain Eukaryota; kingdom Metazoa; phylum Arthropoda; class Insecta; order Coleoptera; family Curculionidae; genus Pachyrhynchus; species Pachyrhynchus sulphureomaculatus. The sequence continues at coordinate 6,477,171 of CM032454.1, forward strand.
AAAACCCAGCTCCTAGAAAAGATTATTCATGTGTGGAATCATCATCCTCAAATGCAGGAGACAGTACAATCTTGCATTGATAGCATGCCGCGCAGAATTAAAGCTTTGATAGCGGCTAAAGGTGGCTCAACTAAATATTGACTTTTACTAACATCAATTTCACTTTTCTTTAAAACTTAATAAACTTATGCTTTTCTAAATTAATGCTGTTTTATTTATGTCAAATAAATAGGTAATTGATTGGATAATATAAAAATAAAAAACAAATCAATTTAAAAAATAATAAAACGGTACAATATCACTCGGTAATTAATATTTTACATGAAATCTTGCAGTGCGTCTAATAATTTGGCCAGGGACTGTAGATCTTACTTTTTCATTTAAAGATCCTGCCTCTTTCAATAATTTTTCAACTACATTAGTTTGGTATTTTAAATCTAGATTAGGTAAATGTGCTAAAAGCTATTCAATTTTTTCACTATTTTTTGTGATACTTACAAATAAGTATTCTTCTATAGTTTTGATGTTTTCTGTTAATAACTTTATTTCTTTTGAGAAACCGACATCAGCGTTGCCACTAACCGCCTTAATTTCAACTTTTACACTGTCATTTTTGTGTACTAGCAAATGAAGTTTCATAGACCTATTAATAGTCTCAATATTTTTATTTATATCATATAACACTAGTCATTTGACGTAAACATTCGTAATAGATATAGTATCTAAATAAAAAACATGTTTACAAAATACCGAAAAGAGGCCATGTTATTCTAAATACTTTAATAAATAAATCACCATTTGAATTACATGTGCCAGGCTACAATTTTTGTGGAAACAAAATTAGAAAAAAGACTTATAAGAAGTGATAAACGATTAAATTTATTGGATGAAACGTGTAAAGAGCACGACACTGCCTACTCACAACCAAATGATAGAAAAAGAAAACACATTGCTAAAAAGTTATTAATTGAAAAAGTTTTGGCTCGATTCAAAGCTAACGACGCTACCCTTAAAGAAAAAACAGCTGTTCTAGGGATAAGTGCTGCAATGAAAGTTAAAAGAAATTTAGGTATGGGGTTTAGAAAAAGAAGAAAAACTACAAGAAAAAGTCGGGGATGGGAAATGGAATATCATATCAAGATATCACACAAGCTAGAAAGGGAATCAAAGGAAAACAATTTAGAAGTGTACAAGATAGTATTAGAACAGCAATAATGTCAATAAGAACTAGTAGTAAAGTAGTAAATTCTAAAGCAAGAGTAATACCATTTCCTAAGACTAAAAGGTTTCTACCACTGATACTCTTATTTGCTGGTTTGCGACTTTAGCCGCTCTTGGAGGAGGAGCGGCGAGTATTGCAAAAGCAAATGATGCCAAATTAGCAAAAGAAAGATATAATGAAATGATGGAATGAATAACAATTGGAAAAAAAGGAAGTGGTCTTTATCTAAAAACCATATAAAACAGGATGTGGTCTATATTTAAAACCATATTCAAAAAATTTGCTAAAGAGTATTCGTCAAAAGCCACTAACGAATTTTGACCTAATTAAATATGCCAAGTTTTTACGAATTCCCAATTTTCGAGATCTATTTATGAAAGATAAATTACCTAAAAGAAATAAGAAACTTAGAACTAGTATTACTATTCTAGATAATTATAATGGTAATGGTACCCATTGGGCATCATATACAAAAAAGATAAAAATACATTATACTTTGATAGTTATGGTAATTACCTTCATTTGAGTTAAATACATATTTTTATAGCGTCAAAAATAACAAAATGCTAAATTATAATTGTGACAACCATTAAACTATTAATAAAACAAATTGTGGTCAACTATATCTAAAGTTTCTTTATAATAATAAATCTTGTCTTGTCTCAATTAAGGTATTATGTCATACAATTTTGTTATTAGTCGTAATTCTGCAATTTTAACAGCAGAATATATATCTGGACGAAAATTTTAATAATGTTATTGGATTGGTAAATTTTGAGACCTCTAACGCAATCCCAAATACTGATGAGAGCAACAATTTAATAATTCATATTAAAAATACTATAACCGTTATACCGCCAGCTAGCTTCGAATTAGAAGATATGAACAAATATTTACAAAATCATTACTCTAAAAACCGTATTAATTTTAGCATTTTTGCAAATAATAATACCTTACTACACATCTTAAGTCATTAGTTTCGATAATATTTCAGGATGGACCGATTGGTAAACTATTAGGGTTTAAAAATAAAAGATTAAAACCAAACCTAGGACATATATAATATTACCCTGCAGAAATTAATAAAGTAAATTGCAGTATCGCTGAAGGATTATATCTTAATGGTGAGTCAACTCATATAATAGGTCAATTTTTCCCAATGTAGCACCTGGTTTTAAAATAATAGAATCACCCCAAAATATTATATATTTTCCAGTGACTGCTAAGGTAATAGATAAACTAACTACTGAACTACTACATCAGGGTAAACTTGTCAATTTTAGCGGAGAAGTCATAACGATACCAAATCGACAATTGCTCCTAATTTTAGGTTTTAAATTAAAATAACAATGGAATATTTAAACGTTACAGAAAATGTTCTCTTGGATAAATCGAGTTTAAGCTGGGAAGTACTTTTTTTCGATCCCTTTAATCCTACAAAACTAAGACCAAATGATGAAATAAGAATTGCTCTGCAACAAATGGAAATATATCCTCTACCTTGTAAAAGGGAGATTTATTCAGAATTACAAGTAACTACAGAAGACCGTACCTCCATTAAAAACCACTGTATTAATCAACAATGCACCAGCATTATTAATATTTAAAGATTTCCCTTATCTTTTAAAAGGTGCTGCAAAAGTGAATAATACAAAATAATGGCGATTATATTATATTTTGTATTGTTAGGATTTTAATCTACTAGAATCCAGGCCATAATTTATGTAAATTAATTGGATTGTAGTGTGTTTCATGTACAGAATAATTGTTAAAAATTTTAAGTTATAATATTAAATACATAAATAACTGAAATATTTTAGAGAAATATTAAAATATAACTGCCTGTACACTTAAATAGTGGAATCAGGAGCAAATAAAACTTACTAATTTAGATCATTACCAAGACTATTTACGTCACAGAAGTTTCGGTCACAATTAAAACGCATATATATATATATATATATATATATATATATATATATATATATATATATATATATATATATATATATATATATATATATATATCATTAGCTTATTTCATTCCTAGTTGGATGTAAGCCTCCCCAAGTTGTCTCCAATAAAGTCTGTTGTTTGCTTTTTGAATCCAATCGTGTCCTGCTAATCTTTTCATGTCGTCCGTCCATACTGTCTGTGGTCTACCTCTGCATCTTTTATGTTCTCTAGGCCTCTATTCGACCATACGGCGTGTCTATCTGTTATCATTCATTCTTGCGATACACCCTACCTAATGCCACCTTAATATACATATTGGTTGTATAATACAACGAATATATATATATATATATATATATATATATATATATATATATATATATATATATATATATACATCGTCGGTCCCAAAAGTAATGAGAAAGATATATAGACATATACATATATATACACATATACATATACATATACATATACATATATATACATATACATATACATATATATATATATATATATATATATACATCGTCGGTCCCAAAAGTAATGAGAAAGATTGTAGCCAACCAGAGGGGTTAGAATGACGCCGTTTTAGGCGGGATAGTTGGTGGGAGATCTTAGGAAAAGAATGCGACCGGATGGTGAGACCTTAACGATGAGTAAGGAGACTCTCAAGGAGGAAGCTATGTCCCAAGCAATCGTTTACAAGTGGCCCAAGATGTTTCAGGAAGGCCGAGAGAACGCCGTCCACCTCACAAAAAGACAACGACGTGAAAAAGTAAAGGGCAGACAGTGAACAGTCAATATTACGTAGTCCTCGGCTAGCTGCGGATAAGGGTACGACGTGTCAGGAAGGAGATCGCTGCCACCTAGATGCTGCACCAGCCGCCGGACAGCCCGGACTTTTTTTTTGTTTGCACGAATCAAGAGGAGCTTGAAAGTATACCATTTTGGGACGCTGAAGAAGGTCATAAATGCCTGGACCGGTGCTTAAAGAAGGTTTCCGTCGCCGACTTCCAGAGGGCATACCAGGAGTGGCAAGAACGCTGGCAACAGTGTATTGACCCACAACGGCTCTATTTTGAAAAATTCAAGTTTTCTTTAAGAATTTTTTCTCATTTCTTTTGGGACGAACCCTGTATATCGCTATACGCGATAAAATACATATAAGCACAAACACACAAAACACAAACGATGATTTACACACAGTTACCATCCCTGTTGAAAGTATTGCCGTATATGACATTGTATATATAAGAAATAAATCAATAAAATGTTAACGTGTTATAATGCCAACAATTATTTAATAATTATTATAAGTAATTACCAAAAATTTGTACATCTACTGTGAAGATGAAAAACACCTCGTCTGTTCCTAAATTTTTTCATCGCATCATCACCTCAACTAGTGGTATAATATTGATGATAAAATCACAATAAGTCAAGGTTGACAATTCAATAAAAGTTTCAGCTATACAACATAAACTATTAACATAATAAAACTTATTATGACTATGATCATTTTTGGACTTTACGTACGAAGTCAACAGTAATAAAAAACCCCTATTGGAAGCCCTTTAAGAGTTTAAAAACTAAATTTAAGAAATGAAGAGTATTAAAAGCAATAAAAGTTAAAGAAGTCGTATTTTCATTTCCGTAAATATAGAAAAGTCTATAAAAGATTTTACCTCTTACTAAATCCAAGTCAATCAAATCTGTATTTAGTTTAGCACTACGCATCTGTACATGATTCAATCCATAGACCCTCTGCTCTCTCTGCTCTATTTTCGTCTCCCATAACTGTTTGTCGTATGTGCCTATCTTCTGTTGATACCTGTAAAAAATACATATTGAATCATAAGAAAGTTCTGTACGGTTATCCATAAAAATTGGTAGTTATTTATCCAGCAAATACACGTTGTAAAATAAATACCCCATTACCTATTTACACTAAAAAATAACTTGGTCCAAACAATATTTTGAGATGTTAATTAAAATAACCGGTCAAGTGCAAGTTGGACTTGCGCAATTAGTGTTACGTACGTTAATTGCTTTTAAAATAAAAATTTTCGTTACGGAAGTATAAAATGATCAATGACTTCACAAAAACACATCCCAAATGAGTTTTCAACAAAGTTTTTTTCCGATCTTTAGTGAAAACTGATGACCTTGAAATTTTTGTTTTTTTTTATATACCAGATAAATTATTAAGAAGAAAGAGAATATTAGAATTTTTTCAAAATTTCTTGATCGGTACTTTTCAAGATAAGGTGGGGGGACAGCGATTTTTCGCACTTTTTTAAAAATAATACAAAGCGAATTGTGCACAAGTATTACAATTTATATACTTTTGAACTCGTCTTTTTACAAGTTTTCATTTGACACCCCACTCGATGCCTGGTAAAAAAAAATTTTCATTTCCGAATTTCACCCCCTCCCCCCCAAAACTAACCCCTTAAGTCAAAATTTAACTTTTTAAACTACACGGCTCTGATGAGGCCATCTATTCCTATATTACTGCCAAATTTCAACTTTATATGAGGCGTTGCGGATAGTAAAGGCGAACTCAACATTGGGTCAAATTTTTTTTTATATAATTCTATTTATAGTACTTTTCCTACATCACATACCGGTCTAATTGTTGAGCTCGCCCTTGCTTCGCCTTCAAATTTCAGTATCAAATAAATGAAAAATTTCGAACAGGCGATAGCCGGGCGGGTAGTAAGGGTGAACTCAAAAATTTCGCGCGGAGCAACCGCCGATATTGCGTCACTAAATGAGGTTTACTTGAAATTTTACGCTTTCTGCATGTTAGTTCAAGTTAATTTTGAAGTTAATACGTTTATGTTTTGTTTGGTTTTGTTGCTTCTTTTTTTAAGAAAAGTATGACGCAACCTGGACCTTCTAGTAGTGAAGTAAGTGTACAACATTTAGATGGTAGTGCTGTGTCGGGTTATTCGCGAAAGAGACCTGCTATAATTGGCAAAAAAACGAGTGTAAGTTGAAACGAAATTCAGGAAGTGCTTACATTTCAAGAAATAACAAAAGGCACGTTGTTGCCCGCAAAATTGGACCTCCTTGCAAGTGTGGATGTTTTGAGAAAATAGGCGCTGAACTGGTCACCAATATTTTTGACTCTTTTTGGCAAATTGGAAACTATGATCTACAGAATGCTTACTTATCAAAATTGTTGATCTACAATGATGTAAAAAGATCTTACGTAAAGGGGCGTCCAAGTCGTACCCTGAGACGCATTCAATATAATGTGACTGTTGATCACGCTAATCGTGAAGTTTGTCGTACTGCGTTTTATAACATTCATGGCATCTCTGAAAAGCGCGTTCGAGTCGTACTTGACAAAACCAGCAGAACTGGAACTGTTACAACGGATCAAAGGGGGAGGTGTGAACCCGCGAAGAAAATAGGAAATGACGATCTTTCTAAAGTAAAAGAACACATCATGTCGCTACCTACTGTCACCAGTCATTACAGTCGCGCCAAAAGCCCTCATCGAAAATACTTACCTGTTGGACTTAATATTAAAAAGCTCTATTCTCTTTACAATGAATGGCTTACGGAAAATTACCCTGGTTACAGCCCGGTAAATCAGAACTATTATCGTGATACGTTTAATATGCAGTTCAATATTGGTTTTGAGCCCCCAAAAAGTGACACCTGTAATTATTGCGATAAAGTAGACATAAAAATTAAAAGTAGTCAAATGCACGATTCCGAAAATGTTGCTGAAATCGAGAATCTTAAACAAGAGAAGGAGTTACATCTGATCCGTGCAAAAGCTGCTCAGTCTCTTCTTAAGGGATTAAGGAGTAATGCCGATGACTCTTTTCTGGTCATAGCTTTTGATCTGCAGCAGGCTTTGCCAACCCCAAAGCTGACTACTGGGATTCAGTATTACAAAAGGAAGCTTTTGTATCCATAATGTAAAAACCGGTTCTTCAACGATGTACCTTTGGGATGAAAGTACAGGGAGGCGTGCGTGGATCATGTGAGATTGCAAGTTGCTTGTACGATTATTTGTGTAAAGTTGATGTTAATGTTAAAAAAGTTATTATGTTCAGTGATAACTGTTCTGGACAGAACAAGAATTTAAATCTTGTTTTGGCAAATCTATACTTTATACACAAAGACCAGTTCACTGAAATTAAACACTATTTTATGATACCTGGGCACTCATACCTTCCCTGTGATTTTGGGAACATTGAGAGAGAAATACGGAATAGCACTGTGTATACCATGGATCACTATAAGTTAATGATTGAAAGCTGTCGCCGAAAAAACCAGTTTTGCGTTGTCCAACTTAGACAGGACATGATTTTCAATTTCTCTAATTTTCAAAAGAAAATTACTAAAATGCAGATGGCTGGTGCTAAGTTTAAAGATGGAAAGATCTTTGAATTTACAAATAACTTTAAGCAAGGTTTCTACATTCATTCTGCTTACAATTTGGATGTCAAAACGGCAGTCAAACTACAAAAAGGCAAGATGAAAAACTATGATCCTGATCATTTTCATTTGGCCAGTGAAACACTGACGAGACTTTACAGTGCTCCCATTAAAATACCAGCCCCCAAATTAAAGGACATTCAGGACTTGTTACCGTATGTTCCCCTACCTTGGAGTCGGTACTTTACTAACATTATAGCCTCTCAAGACGCAGCAACGAATAAAAGCACCGAAAATGAAGATGTTATGGACGATTACCAAATAGATTACAACTGAACTTGGCTAATTATTTGTTTCTTTTCTTTAGTTTTTTTTTATGTTAGTTTCAATACCATATTTCCACTGTTTTGTATGTTGTATCAAGTAACTATTTTGTAATAACAAAACCTTTAATTAAAACAATAACCTTAAAATTAAATAAAATGTGTTCAAAATTTTAAATACCGGTCTAATTTTTTCCCTGGTATTGCCAATTTTAGGTGATAGTGTAGCATCAGAAACGAACAGTAAAATATGAAAAAAAAATACACAAATAAATATTTAAATAATCGGTCAAGTGCAAGTTGAACTTGCACAATTAGTGTTCCGTACGTTGATTGTTTTTAAAATAAAAAATTTTATTAGGGTGGTATAAAATAATCAGTGACTTCACAAAACACACCCCAAATGAGTTTTCAACAAAGTTTGTTTCCAATCTTTACTGAAAACTGGTGACCTTGAAATTTTTTTTTTTTTTCTATAAAAGATAAATTATTAAAGGTAATGATAATTTCCGTTCAATCTATACCCCGTGGAGAATATTCCAGGATTTTTTCAAAATTTTTTGGTCAGTACTTTTCCAGATAAGATAGGGGACAGCGATTTTTCACGATTTTTTAAAAGTAATACGAAGAAAAGTGTGTGCAAGTATTACATTATATATATATTTTTTATTCGTGTTTTCACAAGCTTTCATTTGACACCACACTCGATGACCTAGTAAAAAAAAATTTTTTTTCACTTCCGATTTCACCCCTCAAAACGAATCCCTTAAGTCAAAATTTATGTTACGGTAATATGAAATGATCAGTGACTTCACAAAACACACCCCAAATAAGTTTTCAACAAAGTTTATTTCCAATCTTTACTGAAAACGGGTGACCTTGAAATTTTGGTTTTTTTTCTATACCAGATAAATTATTAAAGGTAATGATAATTTTTGTTCAATCTATACCCCGTGGAGAATATTCCAGGCTTTTTTCAAAATTTTTTGATTATTACTTTTCGAGATAAGGTAGGCGACAGCGATTTTCCACGATTTTTTAAAAGTAATACGAAGAAAAGTGTGCGCAAGTATTACATTATATATATATTTTTTACTCGTGTTTTCACAAGCTTTCATTTGACACACCACACTCGATGATCTAGTAAAAAAATTTTTTTTCACTTCCGATTTCACCCCTCAAAACGAATCCCTTAAGTCAAAATTTATCTTACGGTGATATAAAATGATCAGTGATTTCACAAAATACACCCCAAATAAGTTTCAACAAAGTTTATTTCCAATCTTTACTGAAAATTGATGACCTTGAAATTTCTGTTTTTTTATATACCAGATAAATTATTACAGGTAATGCACTCGTGATAATTTTCGTTCAATCTACAGCCCGTGGAGAATATTCCAGAATTTTTTCAGAATTTTTTGATAAGTACTTTCCGAGATAAGGCGGGTGGACAGCGATTTTTCGCGATTTTTTAAAAATAATACAAAGAAAAGTGCGCGCAAGTATTACATTATATATATATATATTTTTTACTCGTGTTTTCACAAGCTTTCATTTGACACCACACTCGATTACCTAGTAAAAAAATTTTTTTTCACTTCCGATTTCACCCCCAAAAACTAACCCCTTAAGTCAAAATTTAACTTTCAAAACTACATGGCTATGATGAGGCCATCAATTCCTATATTACTACCAAATTTCAACTTTCTATGACAAATAGTTTCGGAGAAAATCGGGTGTGACAGACGGACAGACAGACGGACAGACACCGAAGTGATCTTATAAGTGTTCCGTACGGAACACTAAAAACATTTAAAAATTCACGGAATACACTATTCTACTTAAGTAAATAATAAAAAGCTAATAAATTATAAATAAATAATAAAAACCTAATTTTGCCAATATTTTGTTGAGTTCGCCATTTAGGTTTTTCTATAAATTCAATTTTTTCGAATCTTCATTTTGTTGAGTTCGCCCTTACTATCCGCAACGCCTCATATGTCAAATAATTTCGGAGAAAATCGGGTGTGACAGACAAACAGGCAGACGGACACCGAGGTGATCTTATAAATGTTCCGTACGGAACACTAAAAAGATTAGCATATTTATAACTAAAAACTGATATCTTTACATCGGCAAAAAAGGTACATTTTACATCAAATAAACTTTGTACGATTCCATTGTAGTGTTTTTTTATATCATATCTAAGTCTCTGTTTAATTAAAAATGCTTGTTCGCTGTCACGAAATGATTAGAAGTTGAAACGTTAATTTTTCAGTTTAAGTTGGATAAAATTTATCACAAAAATGTCTGCTTCTCTCAACGAATTAAACTTTTTTAGGCTAACTTACTAGTTCCTTCTAACGACAGTTTTCATAAAAATTTTAAATTTCTTAATTCTAACAACCGATGATATAACATGATATATTGAACCTTCCAAACTTTCTACAAGGGTGGATTGAAAAGTTTTATAAATAACATTTTTTTGCAAAAGCTTTTGCTTTTCAACATAATCTCCACTAGGTTCAATGTATTTGGTCAAGCGAGATTACAATTTTTTTATTCCCTTAGAAAAAAAAAAAAGTTCAACACAAATAACCTCTTCATTCGACGAAAATATCTTCCCCCAAGCCAATTTTTGAGGTTTTGAAACAAAAGTCACTTGGAACGAAATCTGGAGAATAGGGTGAGTGGGGAATTATTTCGAAGCCCGGCTCAAGCACTTTTACCACTTCAACGGCTGACGTGTGAGCAGGTGCATTGTCCTGGTGAAGGAACACTTCTTTCCGCGCTAAGCTTGGTCACTTCTGCTTCAACTCACTATGCAAATGGTCCAATAACGTTGCGTAATAAGAGCCAACCAGTGTTTCCAAACAGTCGATCATAATGATACTGTGTGAATCCCAAAAAACAGTTGTCATCACTTTTCTCGCCGCTAAAACCGTTTTCGCTTTTTTCGGTGCACCTTCACCTTCGCCAATCCACTGTTTTGACTGCTGTTTTATCTTCAGAGTGGAATGATGGATCCATGTTTCACCTACAATCACAAAACGACACCTTTTCCAAACATGATTTGGAAATGTCCTTCCTCGTGCAACAAAAGCGGCACCCATCGCGCACATATTTTTTTATATATACGAGGCTGGTTTGAAAAGTCCGTGCAAAGTCCGAGAGATGGCACTACCGGCGCGTATCGAGGTCATGTTTAGTTAGTAGCATCTCTTGAATGAACGCACACCAAGTTTCAGCCATATTGGTCTATTTCTTTGTGTTTGGCATTCGTGTGAATCAAGGAAGTCGAGTGATTTTCAAGAAATAGACGAAAAAGAATTTCGTGTGGTGATTAAACATTACTTTATGAAAGGCAAAACGCCTTAGGAGACTAAAGAGAAACTTGATAAACATTATGGTGACTCTGCACCTTCGATTAGAACAGTTTATAAGTGGTTTCAAAATTTTCGGACTGGCTATATGGGCACAAGTGACGCTGAACGTTCTGGACGGCCTGTAGAGGTTACGACTCCAGAAATCATTGATCAAATCCATGATATGGTGATGGATGACAGAAAAGTTAAGGTGCGTGAGATTGCTAGTGCTGTGGGCATCTCGACTGAACGGGTACATAATATTTTGCATAAACATTTGGACATGAGAAAGCTATCCGCAAGATGGATGCCGCGATTGCTCACGCTTGACCAAAAACGGAATCGTGTGAAGTGTTGCAAGGATGGTTTGCAGCTGTTCCAGAAGAATCCGGAGTAATTTAAGCGTCGTTTCGTCACTGTGGATGAAACATGGATACATTACTATACTCCTGAGACCAAACAACAATCTAAACAATGGGTTATCAAGGGGGAATCTGCATCAAAAAAGGCGAAGACCGTTCCTTCGGCCGGAAAGGTTATGGCGACTGTCTTTTGGGATTCGCAAGGGATAATCCTCATCGACTATCTGGAAAAGGGTAAAACTATTACAGGTGAATATTATTCATCGTTATTGGACCGTTTGAAAACCGAGCTGCAAGAAAAACGCCCGCGATTGGCCCACAAGAAAGTCCTTTTCCATCACGACAACGCACCAGCACACACCTCAGGAGTTGTGGTCGCAAAATTAATGAAAATAGGATTCCAACTCGTTTCACATCCCCCCTATTCTCCAGACTTGGCTCCCTCGGACTACTAGTTGTTCCCCAATTTGAAGAAATGGCTGGCGGAACAAAGATTTTATTCAAACGAGGAGGTGATTGCAGACACTAATGGATATTTTGCAGACTTGGACAAATCCTATTATTCGGAAGGGATCAACAAACTAGAACATCGTTGGACGAAGTGTATAAGCCTAAAAGGAGACTATGTCGAAAAATAAAAAAGGTTTACCCCAAACACATAAGTAGTTTTTATTTTTGCACGGACTTTTCAAACCAGCCTCGTAGTTTTATACTATAACAGCCGTGGCCAATAAATAGCTGACGCAACATTCCAAGTTACAGTCTTATTATGAAACTCGTACTGCAAATACATATATGACGAAGTCACTTCAAGGATTCCAATCGTTAAACAGAACCACGGTGCTAGTTTTCAGTGTTGTACTCTCTATTTTGAGAAACAGGTTGAAATGCATTATTGATAAGACTCGTTCGAAATTGCTAATCGCCGTTATTTCAAAAGCTTCCATATCGATTTATTTTCCTAAATTTTAGGTGACGGTAACATCTGGCCAATTACTAGTCCAACGAATCCTCAACAAATGTTAAAAACGAAACGACCAATAGCTCAAGAATGCAGGATATTAAGTACCTCTTCATATCAGATGCCTACCATCTCACGAAGCTTAATGGGTCCAGTAATAAATGGTCTTGTGCAGGTGCAGAGTCCTGATAAACTTTCTTCAGCTTAGTTGTTATCTAGGTCGCAGTTCGCTTTTTTAAATAAAAAAGTTTTATGACTGCACGATCTTCTTCTTCTCGAAGCACCATATCCGATACGGATGTAGACGACCCTCTCGCCTTTTACTTATGGTTCGTGCCTTTTTTAAGTGTTCCAAAGATAAAGGAGACCTAGAGTTTAATGCCGCACCAAAGTGAGAGGGCTTTACTAGGCATGATACTACCGCACGTTATAATTTTTATTTTTTCCTTTATTTTATTTCCCGATGCGACAATCGAACTCGGGTTGCCGGCACAGAAGGCAAACACGTTAACCTCTACGCTGTGGCTGCCTCCACGATACTCGGCTTCAACAATTTCTACAAAACGTGTAACACTGATCACTTACGATAGCTATCAATCTACAAATGCACGTTATATCTGTTTGAAACTTGGAACACAACCGTTACAAAAATCACACTTACCAACAATCATGTTGCTTAACAAAATTTCTCTCCATTTCGTACGTATTTACCCGACGTGTTAATTTAGTGACATATGTTCCATATATGGTTGATTGTGGGTTAGCTGAACAAGTCGCTAGGAGCGAGGTCCGGGCTGTACGGAGGATGATCAAACACGTCCCAGTCAAATTCCTGTAGGAGTTCTTTTGTCACATTCCCAGTGTGAGGTCGAGCATTATCGTGGAAAAAAACAACACCTTTCGACAGTAATCCTCGGCGCTTGTTCTGTATTGCGCGGCGCAATTTCTTAATGGTCTCGCAGTAAACATGTGCATTGATTGTTTGGCCTCGTGGTAAGAAATCAATCAGCAAAATGCCTTTTCTGTCCCAAAAAACGGTGCACATGAGTTTTCGAGGTGTCAAGATTTGCTTAGGCTTAACTTTCGTTGGGGACGAAGTGTGCCTCCATTCCATTGATTGCTGTTTAGTTTCTGGGGTGTCGTAAGATACGCAAGTTTCATCCCCCGTGACTATCCCAGAAAGAAAATCATCACCGTCTTCATTGTAGCGCGTCAAAAACTGAAGTGCACTGCCCATCCGTTGTTTTTTGTGTTGTTTAGTAAGAATTTTGGGTACCCAACGTGAGCAAAGTTTTCGAAATTTCAGTTTTTCATTAACAATTTCATGAATTAGTGATCGTGAGATTTGCGGAAATTCCATAGCAAGAGCACTAATTGTAAACTTACGGTTTTGCTTAAGCTTCTCTTCAATTGCGTGAACCAGTTCATCAGTAACCAAAGACGGGCGTCCACATCGTTCGTCATCGTGCACTTGATCACGTCCTTCATTGAACTGTCTGACCCATCTTCTAACCATTGAATCACTCATAGCAGTTTGTCCGTAAACCTCGCAGATTTGCCGATAACTTTCTTTGCATTTAGAAAACGAATCACAGATCTGATTTCACAAGCGGCGGCATTTTCAATTAAGGCTGACATCATAAAGAAGCACTACAAAGAACACGTCGGCAGCAGCGATCTGAAAATGGCGTACATTTCTTCTGCTTGAGTCAGAGTAACTGCCACGCATGCTCGGAACTGCGATCGCAGCGCTGCCGCGGATAGAAATAGAAACGGAACTTACTTTGTGGATATACCTCGTATAAATAGGTACATACATTATAAAACAGTGAAATAGGTATCTATGCGCTTCTGTTTCATATTGCATCTTCTTTTTCTCGCTGCAATGTTTCTCCATCTATTAAGAAGCAAATCCGCTGGGGTTGCCTCTGGTTGTTGTTCGATATACCTCAAAGCTTTTTCCAAAAAAGCAAAAGCTTCTTGATGAGAGATCTTAGTGGGAGACTGTTGATCCACCGGCGCTTCGTCATCGTCATCTGATTTTTCGGTTTCCTGAAAGGCATTCGTTATTTCTTCAATACTCATTCCTTCTTCTAAATCATCTGCTATAATCCATTCAACAACATCTTCTCTTGTCACATTTTTACAATAATTCAAATAAACTTTTTTCTTTTATCTCGCTGTCAAAATTTGAACAGGACATTTCTCCATGGCTTCTCAATTTCAAAGCTAATTCATTTAATGGAGTATCATCTTCACTGTCATTATAGTCCTCAAAATCAATAACTTTTGACCAAGATTTTTGAATAGTGGTAGTACGCACAGAATCCCAGGCTTGACTTACCCAGTAAATAACATTTTTCAGTGTAACCTTATTCATCCCATTGATAATATCCTCCGTTTCTGTGTATTCTAACAGATGTTCAAGATATAAAGGCCTATAACTTTGTTTTAATGTTTTCGAGGATGCCTTGATCCATTGGTTGCATTATGCTGGTTACATTTGGAGGAAAAAATTTTACAACAATTTCGCCCACATGAAGTCCTTCTCCAGCGTGAGAGGGGGCATTATCCATTAACAAAATTGCTTTAATAGGAAGACGGTTTCTGTTGAAAAATTTAGTCACAGATGGTACGAACTCTTCTTCAAACCAGTTAGTAAATAAGATCGCATCCATCCATGCGCTCTTCTGATTTTTGTAATAGACTGGTAGGGCTTTGGGTGAGATGTCTTTTAAAGCTCCTGGACGTGCAGACTTGCCAAACACCATCAGTGGGATTTTGTGCTTCCCAGATGCATTGGAACATACCATTATAGTTAATCTTTCCTTACTTCGTTTGTGCCCAAGAGCTGATTTTTCCTGTTGAGATGCCAATGTTTTTAATGGAAGCATTTTATAATTCAGACCAGTTTTGTCACAGTTGTAAATTTGATCACATATGTATCCACAATCTTCGATTTGCTTTTTAAAGTTCTGCTTAAACTTCTCAATTGATGACAGATCAGCAGAAAGTTTTTCACTACATACAGTCAGTTGTCGTACACCGTACCAGCGGTCAAGCCATCCAGAACTGGCGGTAAACTGATCTGTCTATGAGAATTGCCTACTAATCATTATTGCTTTCTGTTGTAAAATTGGACCTGACAGAGGCACACATTTTGATCTCTGTTGGTTAAACCACATGAAAAAAGATTCGTTAACCTTTTCATAGTCGCCGGTTTTCATTGATTTTCTCCCTGAGAACGAGGAGGCTCAATTTATACACCACTCTTCTATTTTTGTGCGGTTTCTTTTCCAATCTCCAACTGTTACCTCACCTCCTCCATAATCTCGTGCAACAACTTTAATTGTCTCTCCTGCTTCAAATCTTCTGATAGCTTTTAATTTTTCTCCAATAGGAACGACGATTCTTTTACGCTTGTTTTGCTCCATTATAATACGACAAACAAAAATTCAAACAAAGCAGTTCGTATTAATTACACTTAACTACCAAAACTCCAACCAAATAAATTATGTGAGTATACTCGTACTTCTCCGTAGTAAACGCTATAACGCACTGCATTCACGCAAATTTACATGCTGAAAGAGTCCAAAAACATAAATAGGGGAACCCCTCACACTGACCAGGGGGATTCCCTGAAGGCCCCGACGATTTTAAATGGAAATATGTACATACATATTTTACAAGCTCGGTTAATACGCAATTGACGCGCGAACCTGGGATAATCAGGTTCTTAGATTGGCTCGGTTAATCCGGAGCTCGGATAATTGCGACTCGGTTAATCGGGGTTCTACTGTATATATATGTTAGCGTACTCATTCTGCGTCACTTCTTCAATAGTTAGGCTGTCATCACGACGATTACTAAAGCAGGGGATACCCGGTTTCACGAACACAGTATCCATATTATTGCCCTAGCAATGAATATGTTGGACATTGAGGGAGCATCTTCGAAGGAGTAAGATAGAATAAGAGTAATAAAGATTAAATTATCAAACCATTAGGAATGGGTGCTTAGCGTTGTAGAAGGTGTTAACTATTGGATCTACGAACACTAATGATTATAACAAATAAAACAATGCCAAAATTTTACCAACAACATGTTAACCCATATGTCAACCTACATAACATATACCAAACAGTAATGTACAAATTCTATTTTGGCAAGTACCTGGAAATGTTATTATAAATAAAATCTACGTCAAATAAACGGAATATCAATAACAATTTTTATTTTAATCTTGACAGTTCCATGCTTACCTAAAAAGTATTTTGTCAATACCCGAAAACATTGTCTATGAGAATTATTACAATAAAAATACAGATACACCAAAAAATACACATACACCTAAAACACACCAAAAACTCACTTAAAACTGATTTATAAATTCAATAAATCTTTTTTTTAAAGGATTAAAAGGTCCAATATAAATAGCAATAATGTATAATATAATATTTTAAACGCAAACTTGCATCATATGTTTACTCAACTCAAACATATCAAAGATATCCAATTTTTTCCTGAATTATTAATAGGACTTTTTAATATAACGTTTTCAATGCTCCCTAAATAACATTTTATAGTGTCAGCACTGGCAGCACACTTTGTAATAAATTGGTATAATCTTGGTGTTATGCTTATTTCAATAATTTAAAAATAGAATTATATAATTGATAAATCACACATCAAAAATGGGGATTTCACAAATGCTAGACAATAAGAATTTCAATGTTAAACTTTTCTTTACCACAACAAAAATTTGACTACCATTTACATATACATATACATATACATATATATATATATATATATATATATATATATATATATATATATATATACATATATATATATATATATATATATATATATATATATATATATATATATATATATATATATATATATATATATATATATATATATATATATATATATATATATATATATATATATATATAATAAAGAAAGAAAGTAAAAGATTGCCGTATCTACCAAAATTATTAAA
Organism: Pachyrhynchus sulphureomaculatus; assembly: GCA_019049505.1. NCBI lineage: Eukaryota > Metazoa > Arthropoda > Insecta > Coleoptera > Curculionidae > Pachyrhynchus > Pachyrhynchus sulphureomaculatus. Next base: position 6,494,775 of record CM032454.1, read on the forward strand.
AATACAATCTTAGTTGGGGAACTCGGCAAAAAGGGGGCGTGATAAGAGATCACACAATTTTCATTAAGCCAATATTTCGGTCCTGAATTGGGACTTTCTTCAGGGCAGAAATGAGAAGTGCAAAGATTTCGTTAGCCTGAATGGCCGTAGGTAGCTTATACATAAAAAAGTTGTTACATATAAAAGTTGGTTAATCCATAAAATATATAAAATACACACTAAAACACTGTAGACAAAATTCTAAAAACCAAATTTAAAACATGGATGTAATTGGGAACCTTGGATGTTGAGAACATTGTTAATTATTTCACCTGGGACCACCACACATGGCCACCGCCATTTAGGAAAGCTTTCCTAAATGTAACACCCTGTAATTTTTTTATTTTGAAAGTTACATATTTGCATTTTTAGATCCCAGAATGGGACATTATTAGGCTTTTTTATCACTTAAGAAATATTTTTAACTACTTCCGGTTTGACCGGAAGTGACTACAACTGTCTTATTTTTAATGGAACCCTGTATATTTTTTATCAATTTCAATTCGCTTTGAAATTGCCTTTCCGACGATGTATCACAAGTTGACATTTGTTTGACAGGTGACCAGCAAAAACTGATTTAAACTCTTAGACTTAGGCGGCCATGGCGGATATACTAGCAATTGTTTTCGTTCGTTTTATCTCACTTTGGAAAGAATTTAAGACTATTCATTTATCGTGCCATTCAGTTACAGAATTTTCTCTTTAAATAATAGTCAATATCACCGAAATTAAGATATCTTTGATTGTGTTAGCCGGTACTTGTTGGAAATTCATAATAAAATTATATAAAAACAACACTATGTTTTAATTTCCAATATATTTAAAATGACTTGACAATTGTTTCACTATACAATGGCTTTTTCAGAAGTGAATTAGAAAGAAAGATGTTTGCTAATAGTACTGGTTATATAGTGCTTAAAACTATCCTTAATTACAAAACATTATGTTAATCGTTTTATTATATAATTGTAAAGATGCAAATCTGTGGTATTACTTCAGAGAACTAATAAAGATTTAGTAAGGGTGAATGGTTTAAGTGTACCTGTTCGATTAATAATAGATTGGAGTTTTTCCGTTTGTTAATTTCAAGACATTCAAGCATATTTATTTTTTTTAATTTATTTTCTACATGTAGGATTTTGAATGTATCATCAAAATTATGAGATTCGTTTCTTATATGGGTTGCCTAATGTGAATTGTTCTTGTTTTTTAAAAAACTATGTTTATGTTCTTTAATGCGAGATTCAAAAGATCTACCAACTTGTCCTACGTAGGTTTTATTACAAGATCCACAATTTAATAAATAAACTCCTGATTTTAAGGATTTATTAGATTTGGTTTTTTTTTTTTATTCAAAATTATATTCCCTAAGGTATTACTGGTTTTTAAATGCTATTTTATTGTACTTTTTTGTTAAATGTTTTGAAATTGTTCTAGTTATTTTCCCTATGTACGTGAGTGTGCTAAATTTTCCTTTTTTGTCATTAATGGTGGGATAAATTAGAGAGATTGCTTTTTTAAATGATTTTTTATTCAAGATATTATCTATCATGCTAGGGTCATATCATATTATGTTGAATTGTTTGTTAAAATTAGTTTTAGTCATAGGAATATGTAACAGTCTATGTATGAAAGAGTTAAAAGCTGCCATTTTGTGAGTATAATGGTGCGATGAACTATTGCGTATGTCTGTGTCAGTATGTGAAGGCTTGTGAAAAATCGAGAAATCGTGTTTATTGTTCACTTTTGATATAGATATGTCTAAGAAATTTATAGAGTTATTGGTTTCTAATTCTAAGGTGAAATGTTAGGATGCAAATTATTTAGGAAGTTAAGGAAGATTGTTAGATGTCTATCTGTTCTCGTGAAACAGTAAATGATATCCTCAACATATCTATGCCAGTAAACAATATTTTTGCTTAACGCGTTTTGATTAATTTTTAGTTCTAAATGATCCATGAAAATTTCCGCTAGTAAAGGGCTTAAAGGATTACCCATTATTAGACCATCTTTAGATGTATAAAAGTTATCGTTGAAAATAGTTTTGATCCAAGCACGTCGTAAGTAAATCTAAAATATCCCGTTTAATAATTTCGTTTACCTTATTCTTGATTAAAAGTCTATCTACTAATTCTATGACTTCACACAGTGGGATACTAGGAAATAAGTTTTGTACATCAAATGAGATAATTCTAGAATTTTATGGTAAGTTAATGTTTTTAATTTTATCTATTAGTTCATAAGTGTTGGACATACTTATCAGCTGTGGTAGCTATTTCTAGAGAACAATATATATTTAAAACTCTTTTCTCAACACAGACAAATTTCCAGTATTAAATAATGACCCAACAAAAGTCTACCAAAAACTAATAAAATCTACTTTGAAAGATCTCACAATTTTCAATGATTTTGAAAAAAGTACTTTAACGATAATATACCCACAAGCTCCAAAATTATAATCCCTAATTAAATTACATAAAAAGGAATTCCCTATTAGACCAGTTGTATTTTCCGTTACGGCACCATCAATCCAATTATCACAAAAACTCATCCCTTTACTACCACAACATTGCAAATTTAAACCGAAATATAGTATATCCATCCACAGTTCAAACGCTTCAATTCGATTAATCGATCTAACTTTGAGCATCCACAATTCCACATTGTACAGAGGGACCAACCAGACGTAATATTTAACCAATCTGTATCTGAGTTTAAAATTAAGAGGTTGGTTTGTCAGCAATTTTCTGAGCTTTAGAAAAGTCGTTCTAGCCTGCTCTATCCCATATTTGATTTCTCGATCCCAACTGTCGTTCACAAGAAATTCTAAATATTTAAACGTATCAACTTGCACTATTCACTCACCATAGAGTTGAAGATTTATGTAGCGAAAAATATTTCTAGACACAACCACAAATTTTGTCTTGTTGAGATTAGTTCTAAGACCTATTAGTTGGTTTCCTTCATTAACAGCATTTAACAGGCTTGGCATGTCATTTACATTGTCAGCTATTATTGCGTTATCGCCTGTATAGCGTATATTATTTATTTGGATTCCATTAACTTTAATATCTATGGGACTCTCCGAAACGTCTCAACAAAAGCTGTCTCCACAGACACTTTAAGTAACATTGGGGTCAGAATCCATCCCTGTCTCACACCTTCTTTTATTGTAAATTCATCTGTTCTTCTTGAGTTATGTAAACATAGGTATTGGTTTTATATCTTTGTGGTTCAATCTCAAATCCTGAAGATGTGTAGCCAAGTATTATCAAAAGCCTTCTCATCATTTATAAAACATATGAAAATGTCCTTTTGTTAGTCAAATTGGTTTCGCACTAATGTTTGCAATCTGAAGATGGCCTCACTAGTTCCAACTCCCCTCTTAACAAAATGACTGAGCCCACTTACTTCCTCACAGTTCCGGTAAAATCTCATGTGCAAGAGATGAGAAGGTAATCCTTGCATCTTCTACCATGATTTGATTTTAGCAGTGTCATAGATGTTATTGAACAACCTTATAAATGTTTCTAGTAAGTTGGGAATGTGGAATCTTTGGCACAATGATACTACTTAGTATATATCACCACTACACCAAACACTTTATTTTTGCACTCGACGCACGTTTCGCTAACCATGTTAGCTTCATCAGGAGCGATGATGAAGCTAACAAGGTTAGCGAAATGCGCGTCGAATGCAAAAATAAAGTGTTTGTTGTAGTGGTGATATATATTGAGTAGTAAATGATTCTAGGTTCTGTTCATTAATTAAGTAAACAGTTTCTGACATGTTGTCGGGCCTTAGGGCTTTATTACTTTTTGATAGTTTTATGGCATAAAGGATTTCGCTGTCCAATATGAATGAACCAGATCACGAGTTCACCAGTGGGTGCGGAGGATATTATTCTCTTATATCTTCAAAAAGCTAAGCTGCATAAGTTTTCAGGTCTCAAGTAATTCTTCAGGTTAACTTTGTTATTTCGTATATGAGTTATTGGTGTCTTCTTGTACAGCCCCGATATTTCTTTCACCTTTTTAAACAAATGAAAGTAAGCTGTCGCCAATCTTAGCAAGATTCTCGGTTCCCGTATATCTATTTGCCAACCATTCTTCCTTTGCAATATTTGTTTTGTTGTGAATTCTCATTCAACATTGTTGATACCCATTAATGTTGTTCTGAATCTTACACTGTCTGTGTTCTATCAATTCCAGTATTTCCTTGTTTGTCCATTTATTCTTGATTAGAGAACTTTTGTTTAATAGATATGGTGATTTAACAGCTTATATAAGAATTTGACAGAGTGAATGTCCCTTCTCTTCACAAGAGGCAACTCATTAAACCTTGACAAGATTAGTCCGTAATCAACACCGCAGTCTGAATAGACACCATCCCTCTTGAAAATAAGATATTTAATGAAGCACCTCTGTATCGATTCGGTTGAGTTGTTATGGCAATTGTATATTAGATACCAAACAATAGAAGCATAGTCAAACTCAGACCTAACAAAAGAATAATAGAGAAGCTTGATTGCAGATATGTTAGTAAAGTCTCTACAATTTCTAAACAGGAAACCCAGCATCCTTGATGTACCAGCAACCATTTGTTCAATATGGTCAGCAAAAAAGAATTTCTCATCAAAGATGATACCCAAATCTCTAACTGAACGAAGATTCTGTAGAACAGTATCACCTACAGAATAATTGAAAAATATAGAGTTGTTACGATAGGAATATTGGACGACATTGCATTTGGAAACGTTTAAGGTGAGCCTGTTAGTAGAGCACCAGTTGGTGAGAGCATTAATGCTACTCTGTAATTTGTGGCAATCAGAAACCGACTCTATGAATTTAAAAATCTTAAGGTCATCGGCATAAGCAAGTTTCGGGCAACCTATTTCACTCAGCAAGTCATCAACAAACGTATTGAAAAGAAGAGGTCCCAGATTGGAACCCTGGGAAACACCAGAAGTGGGAATATGGAGAGGCGATCTAAACCCATTGATTTCTACAAAGAACCTGCGATCCAGGAGGTATAAATTTAAAAGATCAATCAGGTTATTTGAGAGCCCAAAACGAGATCCGACCTTATCCAACAGTAAGTAGTGATCAAGTCAATCAAAGGCTTTGTGAAAATCCGTATAGACCACGTCAATCTGACACCCATAATTGATATAGGAATTTATGAATTTTCAAAAGCACTCCTGATGTCGTGGTTCTTAATGTTGTCTGTGTAAATAATATTTGAAAGTTGTCTATTCAGATGTTGTTTATATTCTGATCTTGTGTCGTTATTTCTTACTAGTCTGGAGTCGATTGTCTTATTAAGCTTTCTTTTTAGCCTTAGCTAATCACGGTCTGATGTCTGCAGAGTGCGGATTATAATCAGATTCGATATCAGAGCCCGGAAATATAGTTACCTTACTCATTATCTTTCACCACTTGAAACATTTTATTTTTGCAATCGGCGCGCGTTTTGCTAACCATTAAGTAAATTATCGCTCCTGATCAAGCTAACATGCTTAGAAAACGCACGTCGAGTGCAAAAATAGTGTCTGGTGTAGTGGTGATATATACTGAGTAGTGTCATTGCGCCAAACTCCCAACATACCTTAGTTATCGCGGTTCTAAATCTGCGGTTAATCATGATGAAATCTATCTGGTTCCAGACAATTTGCTGGTGATTATCTTGCGGTGATTTCCAGGTATATATCGCCTAGGTGGTAGTCTGTACCACGTATTTGTAATGACTGGGCTATTTTCAACACAAAACTGGATCAATCTTTCACCTCTATTGTTTTTTTGACCAAGTCCATGATCGCCTACTATATAATTCACTCTGCCTTTTTCTAAGACAATACTTATTTCATTTGGTTTTGTTAGCTCTAGTACCAGTTTAAGCTGTTCATAAAATTCATAGTCAGGTTTATCTGATGTATGAGCATATGCCTATATAATATTGATGTTGATTGGCCTCCCGAAAAATTGTAGAAGTATAGCGCTTTCAGAGATTGGTACAAAACTCCTCACTGATCTTTGCAGGCTCTCCTCTATTAGAATGTCCACACCATGATGATGGTTTCTATCTGTAACACATATGCCACTGGCACCCAGAATATTTATCTTCATTCTATCCATTTCCTATATCAATTATTAAGTTTTCCGGCTGCTTACGTTCCAGGATGTTATTTTCATTTTCTTATCTAGTCAACTCTGGGAATTCTTCATAGCTCCTGATCATTCAAAATCTGCTCAGGACTGAAAGCCATTTGTTTCTGTTCTTCCAACATGATGAGAATAAAATCAGATGGATATCCTGGGAAAGTTAATGCAGTGGTTTCCCTCTTGGCTTCTGTACCGTAGTATTTAAAACTGTCACAATCATGCCTGTGGTAGTCCAGTTTTCAACTGATCTAGAGTCATTATCTTTATGCTGGAGCCAGTAATGGTAAGTGCTACTGCCCTTACCATCATTTCCCTAACACCACTCATATCTGGGAGACTTCCCCTATCCGCAACCTGGAGAGGTGCCCGATGAGGGACTAGCAACCCCACATTTTAATATGAATAGCTTTAATTATATTGTTTCTAAATGGTTATCCCTTAATTCAAATAGAAGGAAAAAAATATATTATGCAAATTAAAATATCTTAAAAAATGCCTTCATATAAATATGGTAATTTTCTAAACTATATATGTTTTGTTTACTAACAAAATATGGTAGTCAACTAGAAAACCCTATCTAGTCCTCTGTGTTTATAACTGTTACTTCCTAATATTCTAGAACTTTTGTGACTCCAGCAGTCAAAAATTAAAAAATAAAATAATATATAGTAAACTGAATGAATAATTTTGAAAAGGCTTGGGTTATGTTTTAAATTTATATTGGAAGAATTAATTTCACTATACTTGAAATTGTAAAAATAAAGATCAAAAGCTTGACTTTAAGTATGCAATTTCGGATAAATTTATCTATGTCAACAATGGTACCAAAATAAAGGTTTGTGATAATAGGTTTAAGTCAGTATTAGTTTACATTCATAAACCTAGTAAAAAAATAAATCTGTTTATTTGAACAAGGAATTGAGTTTAAAATTTAATTTATATAAGATTTTATAACATATATTTTAGCATATTAATTTGTCTGGACTTTGAAACACTCACATAGAGAAATACATTTTATTCCAAAATTATTCTGTAAATTAAGAGTATTTTTACAAGCAAAATGTATACTTCCGAGCAACTGAGTACTCACCAGACAAATATTTCTTCAATACCCATTTATTGTCACTGAACAATAGATACTTCTCACACCGTCCTTATAAAAAGTAACTCAACCTTGAGCTAAATCTTACTAAAAATGTGTTTTAAACTCTTGAAACCCTTCTTTAAAAATATAAATAACTGATCAACTTGAAATTTGAATGATTTACTATAAATCCTAAAATTTCTCTTCACTTGTCCCCTGCTCAGCTGATTTTGGCAGCTTAACTGACACAGTAATTGTTTTTTTAATGAGAGTAATCATAGACATAGAGAATGGACTGAGCATTAACCTCACAAAATTGACCGCTCTCTAGAAAGAGACAAAGCAATTGTGCAGCCAATACCTATCTCTTCTCTGCAAGCCTGTAATAACCAAGGCGCAGTACTCCAAGACGGAATTCAAGACGAGAAAAGCCCCCACCCTTTTTTAATTCAAATAGAACACTTAGAAATATTATTTTCAAGAGCGCCGTAGCTTAGCGGCATTCTAGAAAGAGACTGCTACTGGCCGCTCATTCGCTTTGTCTCTCTCACACTTTTGCGTCCATATTTACTTCACAGTGGGATACGGAACGCTCAGTCCATCCTCTATGTCTATGGTACGATGTCTATTATTTATTCATTCCTATTTATTAATTATGACATTCTTATATTCGGCAATGGATCTCCCATTATGAAGTTATCTGTTTCTAATTCCCTTAGTCAAATAAGGATAGCATGCTCGTTAGTATATCCACCGCTGAATATAAGTACTTATTGTTCTATAATAATTTGCTCTTTCTTTCCCTCAACCGCAGCAATTATTTCGTTTGGTAATTCACTTTTCCTTGAACGAAAAACAATAATCTTAATTGGTGAAGTTTAATCTAAATCATGTCCGGATTCGAATTATTTGCCATTCTTGATCTAAATTTTCCTCTAGAATAAAAAAAAGATATTCTAGAGTCTGGTTTACACGTAACGTTTTGTCGTCAGTCTTGCATGATCTGGAAAGACTGACCAACAAAACTGACCTAAATCGTGTGGCTACACTGCTGAAACTCTCGCTCAGTCTCTTCGAAATCGTCATGGAAGAAGTACTATCAGTAATCATAATTGCACTATGTGCTCAAAAATTAAAGACGACAAAGTCTGCACGTCGTTTGGCTCAATTACTTACGTAAGGGCATAGACACGTACTATAAATTGCTAATGATTGTAACCCCAGAAATAGAAACACAAGATACTGTCATGAGGATGGCTATCAGCCCCTACGAGAGACTCACCGCAACATTAAAGTTTTTAACGACTGGGAGGAACTACAAGGATTTTGAATATACAACTATAATTTCGAAACCAGCTTTGAGCTGCATCATATTTTTAAATAAATGTAGATTTGACAAAAAATGATCTTGTTAAAACCTTTGATGAATATAAACATATTCAATAAATGTGTGTGAATATTAGCCAGTGCAGATTCGTGTTTATGCAGTTGTTGTGTGTGTTCCAATTCAAGTGGGGATGTATTTGTCGTATCTAAAACAAGTATACATATTATGCTTTAAACAACCTGGGGCTAATTAGAAAAATTCACTTCAAGGGAAAGAGATTATTTTTTATTCTCCATTGCCTTTGTTATTTATTAACTACGTTGCATATTATTAGTTTTGTTAAAGATACTTATAAAAACTCAGTTCGTACGCCTGGTTTTTCTTGTCTTAATGCTGTAATGCCAAAGGCAAGGAAAACTTTGGTACAGCTCTATGAGACTAGGACCGTGAGCCTGATATCATTTTCTTTCACCACTAAAAGTACTAAAAATACCAGTTGCAATCACCGGCATCGCTGCGAGCAGACTGGCAGGGGAGTGAAGTTTGACCGATTAGACTAACGCACGTCTCCACTGATCCGACTGCCGTCTGACTTGTACACGAAACTCCAGCTTATCAGTCTTTAGGAATTTAGTCAAACCTCATTTAGTTAATGCAAAACGTCCAACTTGTCGTCTACACTTAGCGTTTTGTTTGACAAATTTGGCATGATGCAAGACTGACACCAAAATGTTACGTGTAAACAAGGCTTTACACGTCAAAAATTTGAGATATTTGCCTGAAAAGTTGCAATCCAATACTAATTTCTAAATATCTGGTGTAGAGAAGAGATTGAAGGTTATTCTGACACAATGGTAGAGGCCAGAAATAAAATGAGGGGCTGAGAGTGAAAGTAACCTTACTTTTTTATTTTGTCTCATCTAAATAATTTATCAATAGCGAAATCACTGAAAAATCAGGACTAAAGAATTTTGATTCCCTTTAAGGTAAGAATTACGAGTAAAAACGAGATATATATTTTTTATATGGCTAACTAAAATTTTTATTTGTATTTATTCACCATTCACATCTTTGTTTGTCTTTATCATTACTTAACAAAATAGCATTTACTCTAAACTTTTCTGTTACGCCCAAATTTCACTAAATATCTTGCAGTAAAGGTTTTGTCAATTATAGATTTATTAAAACTAAGACAAATACAAGTCAAAACGCTAACATAAGCCTAAAGGCAATGTCTGTCTGGAGGGTGCAAAATTAGTATAAGTATATAAAACCTGAAGAAATGGACATGGATTAGTCCTGATGGTGAGACAAGAAATGAAATTGATTATGCACTAACAACACATAAGAACATAGTAACAGACGTGAATGTCCTAAATAGATTTACAACGAATAGTGATCATTGGCTGTTTAGAGCAAAGGTGTTTTTTAACAAAAGGCTCGAACGAAAACGTTTACACAACAAGAAAACAAATAAAACAGACAGACAAACAGTAAAAGAAAACGTAGAACAATACCAAAAACAGATTACAGCCAACCTTAATAACAACACTTTAACTACAGGAGCAAGTATAGACGAAAGAAACAGAAAAATAATTGAAACACTCAATACCACCGCAGAAAAAATAGCTTCCCAACCTACTAGGTGAAAGAATAACAAGCTCAGTGAAGAATCAAAAAGAATGTTGGAACAATGAAGACAACTTATACACGAAGGAAAGAGATTAACTGTCGAATATGCAGAATTGAATAAGACAGTACGAAAAGCGGCTAAAGAAGACATAAACAAATACAAAGAAAACATGATTAAAGTTCTTATAGAGAAAAACAAAGGATTAAAAGTTTTTAGAAGAGCAAACGCCTGTAAAAGTTACATAATTAAATTGAAGGACCAAGAAGGAAACATAATCAATGACAAGAAAAATATCCAGAACAGAATTACAACTTTTTATCAAGACCTCTACAGTTCAAAAGTCCAAAATGTCGTAGTTGAAAAGGACAATTCATCAACAGACAAAAGTGTAATTAATGTCAACTCAGAAGAAATTCCTGACATAGAAATGGATGAAGTTAGGAAAGCCTTACAACAGATGAAAAGTGGAAGAGTGGCTGGAGAGGATGATATTATACCTGAAATGCTAAAATGCAGAGGTGAAGCCCTAATGAATGAATTAAAAGATCTTTTTAATGAATGCCTCAAATGTGGAAATATACCAGAAGACTGGGAAAACATCATAGTCATCTTAATATACAAAAAAGGTGACCCCAAAAACCTAGAAAACTACCGGCCAATTAGTTTGCTTTCCCAAGTTTACAAGCTGTTCTCATGGATCATAACAAACAGACTGGAACACAAAATGGGATTATACCAACTGATAGAACAGGCTGGATTCAGATCAGGCTTCAGTACCATTGAGCACTTGCACACATTGAGAATACTAATCGAGAAGGCCACCGAATATAATATACCAATGTGGCTCACATTTGTAGATTTTCGCAAGGCTTTCGACACAGTGGAAAAATTGGCGCTTATAAGAGCTCTTAGAAATGCTCGTATAGACCACAGATACAGCGAACTGATAGCCAGAATATATGAATGAGCAACACTCAAAGTTATGGTAAACCAAGAACTGACAAACAAGGTCCCAGTGAACAGAGGAGTAAGGCAGGGCGATGTAATATCGCCTAAGTTATTTACAATGATCTTAAAAGATGTATTCAAAGAACTGAATTGGGATGAAAATGACCTTCTGATAGCTGGCGATCAGCTAAACAACCTGAGATTCGCAGATGACATTGTAATTATAGCAAACAATAAGAATGAAATGATCCAGATGATCACAGATCTCCACCACCAAGCAAGAAAGGTGGGACTTGACATATATTTCTCCAAGACAAAGTACATGAGTAACGAAGACACCATTGATGAAAATATAGTGATTGAATATTTAACAATAGAATAAGTAAACACATACATCTATCTGGGCCAAATAATAACGATAGGAAAGGAAAACCAGCAGCTTGAAATAGAAAGAAGAAGAAAAATTGAAATTTGTACTGAATATGAACATTCCTCAAAAAAAACCGAACCCAAATTTATAATCAATGTATCTTACCAGCTACAATGTATGGAGCCGAGACATGGGTTTTAACTAAAAGAACAATAGAAAACTACAAGTTCACCAACGAGCAATGGAAAGGAAGATGTTGAGTGTTACTTTGAAGGGCAAGAAAACTAACAAATGGATTAGACAACAAACAAAGATGGATGATATCACCAAACGGATAACATCTCTGAAATGAAGCTGGGCCGGCCATGTAGCGAGAGCGACGTATAAGTGGAGTGGCAAGATCACTAGGTGGAGACCATGGGATGAAAAGCGCAGCATAGGAAGACCCCAACAGAGATGGAGCGACGATCTGAAGAGAATCAGAGGGCTTAACTGGTATCAACAAGCACAACACAGAGAAAAATGGAAAGATTTGGGAGAGGCCTATACACGACAGTGGGTAGAGAGCGGCTGAAGGAAGAAGATTGGTGTGTCTGTCTACTGACACAATAATACTTGAACAAAGTCATATATCAATTTTAAATTTGTTATAGTTTTTAAAGTTAATAAATTTTGTGTAACTTCAATAGTATGATAGATCTTTTCCTAGTTTTTAGTTGGATACACATTTCAAGTGTGATTATTTATTAAAGAGGTTGCTTCAAAAATATTATGTTATATGGTCTTTTTAGGCTCCTTAGAGTCGAAAAATTTCCAGCTTCGGTGACTTTCTTACTTACATATCTAAAGTCGTGTTCCACATTTTTATCATTAATGTCTTGTCAGAAAGTGACTATCAGCACAGAAAATATAGCTGTCGCTACAGCAAAATAAACTCGTGAAATAAAACATCACCGCAGAATGAAGCTGACTGTTTTTAGTGTTCCGTACGGAACACTTATAAGATCACTTCGGTGTCTGTCTGTCCGTCTGTCTGTCTGTCTCTCTGTCTGTCTGTCTGTCCGTCTGTCTGTCCGTCTGTCACACCCGATTTTCTCCGAAACTATTTGTCATAGAAAGTTGAAATTTGGTAGTAATATAGGAATTGATGGCCTCATCAAACCCATGTAGTTTTGAAAGTTAAATTTTGACTTAAGGGGTTAGTTTTGGGGGGTGAAATCGGAAATGAAAAAAAAATTTTTTTACTAGGTAATCGAGTGTGGTGTCAAATGAAAGCTTGTGAAAACACGAGTAAAAAATATATATATATATATATATATATATATATATATATATATATATATATATATATATCTATAATATATATAAAATGCAACATACATATGTTCTCTAGCCAGGTTATAGGCTATATTTTATTACGATAGGTAGCATAAGGAATGAGCAGTGACGATAATAGTGAATGAAGTCGGAAAAAAGTTTATCGCTAGCGCGTTCCCTTGCAATACACAGTCTAAACCATTAAATATGGAACAATATTATGTAGTAGAGAATATCTAGAATCTATAATATATATAAAATGCAATGTCTCTCTGTCTCTCTGTCTGTCTGTCTGTCCACTGGTGCGTTTATCACGCGAGAACCACTTATCCCATTTACGTCTTTTTTTAAATTCATACATATATTATTTGGCCAGGTTATAATAATAATAATAATAATCTATACCTATAATATAAACAAATTGCAACCTCTCTCTGTCTGTCTGTCTGTCCGTTAGTGCGTTTATCCCTCGACAACCACTTATCCGATTTACGTGATTGTTTAAATTCGTACATATGTTCTCTGACCAGGTTTTAGATATATATTTTATTACATCTATAATATATATAAAATTCAACGTCTCTCTGTCTGTCTGTCTGTCCGTTAGTGCGCCTATCACTGAAAAACCACTTATCCGATTTACGTACTTTTTTTTTTAAAACATACATATGTTCTCTGGCCAGGTTATAGGCTATATTTTATTACGATAGGTAGCATAAAGAATGAGCAGTGACGTAAAATAGTGAATGATGTCGCAAATAAGTTTGCCGTTAGCGCGTGCCTTTGCAATACACAGCCTAAACCATTAAATATGGAACAATATTATGTATCTGTATATGTATAATCTATAATATATATAAGATGCAATGTCTCTCTGTCTGTCTGTCTGTCCATTAGTGCGTTTATCACGCAGGAACCACTTATCAGATTTACCTGTCTTTTTTTAAATTCATGCATATATTCTTTGGCCAGGTTATATAATAATAAAAATAATCTATATCTATAATATATATAAAATGCAATATTTGTCTGTCTGTCTGTCTGTCTGTCTGTCTGTCCGTTAATGCGCTTATCCCTGGAGAACCACTTATCCGATTTACGTGATTTTTTAAATTCATACATATGTTCTCTGACCAGGTTATAGGTATATATTTTATTACATCTATAATATATATAAAATGCAACGTATTCTGTCTGTCTGTCTGTCCGTTAGTGCGCTTATCACTGGAGAATCACTTATCCGATTTTCGTACTTTTTTTTTTAAACATACATATCTTCTCCGGCCAGGTTATAGGCTATATTTTATTACGATAGGTAGCATAAGGAATGAGCAGTGACAATAATAGTAAATGAAGTCGGACAAAGTTTGCCGCTAGCGCGTTCTCTTGCAATACACAGTCCAAACTATTAAATATGGAACAATATTATGTAGCAGAGAATATCTATAATATATATAAAATGCAATGTCTCTCTGTTCGTCTGTCTGTCTGTCTGTCCGTCCGTTAGTGTGCTTATCACTGCAGAACTACTTATCCGATTTACGTGCTTTTTTTTAACCATACGTATGTTCTCTGGCTAGGTTATAGGCTACATTTTATTAGGTGACATAAGGAATAAGCAGTGACGATAATAGTGAATTAAGTCGGAGAAAAGTTTGCCGCTAGCGCGTTCTCTTGCAATACACTCCCTAAAGCATTAAATATGGAACAATATCATGTAGCAAAGAATACAATATATATAAAATGCAACATCTCTGTCTGTCTGTCTGTCCGTTAGTGCGCTTATCACTCGAGAACCACTTATCCGATTTACGTGTTTTTATAAATTTATACATATGTTCTATATAATTCGATATAAGCCTAGATAATGGGAGATAAGGTGAGATAATTGGAGATAAGGAGAAATAATGGGAGATAAGTCGAGATAAGCCTCGATAATGGGAGATAAGGTGAGATAATGGGAGATAAGTATAAATAATGGGAGATAAGGAGAGATAATGGGAGATAAGCAGAGATAAGTCTAAATAATGGGAGTTATGGTGAAATATAATGGGAGATAAGGAGAAATAATGGGAGATAAGGAGAAATAATGGGAGATAAGGAGAAATAATGGGAGATAAGTCGAGATAAGCCTAGATAATGGGAAATAAGGTGAGATAATGGGAGATAAAGAGAAATAATGGGAGATAAGGAGAAATAATGAGAGATGAGCAGAGATAAGCCTAGATAATGGAAATTATGTAGAGATAATGGGAAACAAGGAGAAATATTGGGAGATAAGGAGAAATAATGGGAGATATTTTATTACGTTGGGTAACATAAGGAATAAGCAGTGACGATAGTAGTGAATCAAGTCCACGCGAGCGGAGCCGCGGGCCCGGCTAGTATATATATATAATGTAATACTTGCGCGCACTTTTCTTTGTATTATTTTTTTAAAAATCGCTGTCCACCCGCCTTATCTCGGAAAGTACTTATCAAAAAATTTTGAAAAATTCTGGAATATTCTCCACGGGGTGTATATTGAACGAAAATTATCACGAGTGCATTACCTGTAATAATTTGTCTGGTATATAAAAAAACAGAAATTTCAAGGTCATCAATTTTCAGTAAAGATTGGAAATAAACTTTGTTGAAAACTTATTTAGGGTGTATTTTGTGAAATCACTGATCATTTTATATCACCGTAACATAAATTTTGACTAAGGGATTCGGCGAAATCGGAAGTGAAAAAAATTTTTTTTTACTAGGTCATCGAGTGTGGTGTCAAATGAAAGCTTGTGAAAACACAAGTAAAACATACCACCAATTTTCAGTAAAGATTGGAAACAAACTTTGTTGAAAACTCATTTAGGGTGTGTTTTGTGAAGTCACTGATCATTTTATACATCTGTAACAAAATTTTTTATTTTAAAAACAGTCAACGTATGGAACACTAATTGTGCAAGTTCAACTTGCACTTGACCGGTTATTCTTTTTATAGTGATAACTATATTTTCTGTGTTATCAGTTAAATTATTGACTCATAATGCTTGGATACAATAATTCTTTAGTATAAGAAAGTAAATTTCTTAATTTATATTGGAATTGGTTATTTGCGAGGAGAGTATGGAGTAAATCATTTTCCTGATTTGTTTTGCTATTAACACTGTTGGGAGTGCATAAAACAACTTCTCTGTTAAAAAGTTTATCAAACAGATTGTGAACTGTTTTCCACTTTAATTAAAATTAAGCTGTTTTTAGTAAAAATTATATATCTGTCATAGGATTATCTGCATTTTCAAAATTTTTTGATAAACTTATAGCAAATCAACTTAACTGGTTTTCGTTAAGAAAATAAAACATTTTAATCGGCATCAACATAGCTTACTAAAAAACAAATCCACGAGAACCACCGATTTTGATCTAATCTAGTACTCTTTATGAATCTTTAAATTAAAATTAATTTAAAATTATATTATGGTACTTATAACACCACTTTTAGTGTTCCGTACAGAACACTTATAAAATCACTTTGGTGTTTGTCCGTCGGTCTGCCCGTCTGTCACACCTGATTTTCTCCAAAACTATTAGACATAGAAATTTAAAATTTGGTACTAATATAGGAATTGATAGCCTCATCAGAGCCGTGTAGTTTTGAAAGTTAAATTTTGACTTAAGGGGTTAGTTTTGGAGGGTGAAATCGGAAGTGAAAAAAGAACTTTTTACCAGGTCATTTAGTGGGGTGTCAAATGAAAGCTTGTAAGAATACCAGTCCAAAAATATATATAATGTAATACTTGCGCCCACTTTTCTTTGTATTATTTTTAAAAAATCGCTAAAAATCGCTGTCTTCCTCCTTACCTCGAAAAGTACTGACCAAATAATTTTGAAAAAATTCTGGAATATTTTCCATAGGGTGTACGAGGCTGGTTTGAAAAGTCCGTGCAAAGTCCGAGAGATGGCACCACCGGCGCGTATCGAGGTCATGTTTAGTTAGTAGCATCTCTTGAATGAACACACACCAAGTTTCAGCCATATTGGTCTATTTCTTTGTGTTTGGCATTCGTGTGAATCAAGGAAGTCGAGTGATTTTCAAGAAATGGACGAAAAAGAATTTTGTGTGGTGATTAAACATTACTTTATGAAAGGCAAAACGCCTCAGGAGACTAAAGAGAAGCTTGATAAACATTATGGTGACTCTGCACCTTCGATTAGAACAGTTTATAAGTGGTTTCAAAATTTTCGGACTGGCCATATGGGCACAAGTGACGCTGAACGTTCTGGACGGCCTGTGGAGGTTACGACTCCAGAAATCATTGATCAAATCCATGATATGGTGATGGATGACAGAAGAGTTAAGGTGCGTGAGATTGCTAGTGCTGAGGGCATCTCGACTGAACGGGTACTTAATATTTTGCATAAAAATTTGGACATGAGAAAGCTATCCGCAAGATGGGTGCCGCGATTGCTCACGCTTGACCAAAAACGGAATCGTGTGAAGTGTTGCAAGGATGGTTTGCAGCTGTTCTAGAAGAATCCGGAGGACTTTAAGCGTCGTTTCGTCACTGTGGATGAAACATGGATACATTACTATACTCCTGAGACCAAACAACAATCTAAACAATGGGTTACCAAGGGGGAATCTGCACCAAAAAAGGCGAAGACCGTTCCTTCGGCCGGAAAGGTTATGGCGACTGTCTTTTGGGATTCGCAAGGGATAATCCTCATCGACTATCTGGAAAAGGGTAAAACTATTACAGGTGAATATTATTCATCGTTATTGGACCGTTTGAAAACCGAGCTGCAAGAAAAACGCCCGCGATTGGCCCACAAGAAAGTCTTTTTCCATCACGACAACGCACCAGCACACACCTCAGCAGTTGTGGTCGCAAAATTAATGGAAATAGGATTCCAACTCGTTTCACATCCCCCCTATTCTCCAGACTTGGCTCCCTCGAACTACTATTTGTTCCCCAATTTGAAGAAATGGCTGGCGGGACAAAGATTTTATTCAAACGAGGAGGTGATTGCAGACACTAATGGATATTTTGTAGACTTGGACAAATCCTATTATTCGGAAGGGATTAACAAACTAGAACATCGTTGGACGAAGTGTATAAGCCTAAAAGGAGACTATGTCGAAAAATAAAAAAGGTTTACCCCAAACACATAAGTAGTTTTTATTTTTGCACGGACTTTTCAAACCAGCCTCGTAAATTGAACCAACATATAATAAGCAATTATCAACATGGGTTTATACGGGGGAGTTCCACTGTTACCAATTTAGTAGTCTACGAAAATGAGCTTAGGAACGCTTTGGAAACCATCAAACAAGTAGATGTAATCTACACAGATTTCTCAAAAGCCTTTGATAAAGTTAACCATAATCTACTAATTTATAAACTTGAGCGTTCTGGCATTTTCGGTAGCTTATTGAGATGGTTCAGAAGTTATCTTTCTGATCGTAAGCAGATTGTAAAGATTAAGGGTTTTATATCAGATGAAATCATAGTCACATCTGGTGTTTCGCAGGGTTCCCACCTATCCCCACTAATTATTAATTCGTCATGATATTTCAGATTTTCTAAAACATTCAAAATTTTTGTTATATGCAGATGATTTAAAGATATATAGAATAGTGGAATCAATGGCAGATTGCAATAAATTGCAACTAGATTTGGAAAGTTTAAAGGATTGGTGTCAATTAAATAATATGATTCTTAATATAGAGAAATGTCAAGTTATGCAATTTTATAGAAAGAAGAATTTTTTAATGTTTAATTATAAGATCGATAACGGTATTCTGAAGAGGGGTGATGTTATGAAGGATCTTAGAATAGAATAGAATAGAATAGAATAGAAATATGCTTTATTGTCCTAAAATACAACGTATCTGTTGACAAAGCAAGCTTAACTTAAAGTATTATTATATTAATAAACACAAATTCAAAGAAAGAAAAAATAAGGAAACAGAACAAGATTAGTAGTCAATGCAGTAAATACAAAATAAAAGAAATAAAAATTACACATATGTCAACCCAAATGCCAACCACTCAACTACTGTTATATGCTTATTCCAGTTTATCATTGTAGAATTCCTCAAGTACATAGTACGCCTTTTTTATAAGTAGGGCCCTAGTCTTTCGTCTAAAGACTCTCTCGCAATTCAATCCTCTCAATTTGAGAGGCAGATGATTATATATTTTTTTGCCATTATAAACAATTGCAGATTTGATCAGCTCCGTTTTCGGGGCCGGCAATGGCAGGACGAACGCTCGCCTAGTGCCGTGCCGGCTGACTGGCATTGCCTCAAGACGATGTTTTTTAAAGATGATGATAGCAGTTTCCAGGATAAATAGGGCACAAAGAGTAAGAATCCCTAACCTCGGAAACAATGGTCGACATGACTCTCGCAACCCAGCTCCCGAAATATATCTGATAGCTCTCTTTTGCAATACAAAAACAGAACTAAAGTGAACTCGGGAGCAGCAAGCCCAGAAAACAGATCCCATACCTCAAATGAGCCTCAACCAGTGAAAAATAAGAGGTTCTAGCTATATTCAGCCCCAGGCTACTTGCAATAACCCTAAGGGCATAGCAGCCTGAAGAAATTTTGCTGCAGATGTTGCCAATGTGATCCTCAAACCGCAGCGATGAGTCAATCATTAGACCGAGAAATGAATTCTTATCAGCTGAAGAGATGATCTCATTCTCAATATTAACATTCTCTATAGTGCATCTAAAGCTCAGAATCCTTGTCTTGGCTATATTGAAGGACAGTTTGTTATCATCACACCAAGCCTTCATCTCAGATAAATCTGCCTAAACATCGGCCCGAAGTCTCCCCACATCCTTATTGTGCCACAAAATTGTGGTGTCATCAGCAAAGATGGTAAATCTGCCAGCCACTGTCAAACAGGGCAGGTCATTAACATAGATCAAAAACAATAGTGGTCCAAGTACAGAGCCTTGAGGGATACCCACACTGATCCCAACCCCTTCCGAGCACTGACCCTTAAAAGTCACTGCCTGGACTCGGCCCGACAAATACGACCGAAACCAATCCCAAGCTAACCCCCTGAACCCATAAATGTCCAGCTTTGACATCAAGATCCCATGATCAACACAATCGAAAGCTTTCGTCAAATCACAAAACACCGCCGCAGCATGTTCACCAGAATTCAATTCGAGATAAAGTCGTTCGAGCAGATTAAAAATTGCATCGTTTGTGCTCCTCGAGGCTCGGAATCCGAATTGTTGCGCTCTAAGAAGGTCATGTTTGTTCAAAAAATCAACCATTCTCTTCCCGACCAACCTCTCCACCACTTTCGCCAATGTCGGGAGTAAAGAAATGGGTCTAAAATTTGAAGGGATATTACAATCTCCACCTTTATGCAATGGCACAATCAGAGCCCTCTTCAGACATGCCGGAAAAGTACCACTGGAAAACGAGCCGTTAATTGCATCTGCCAGGACCCCTACGGCTCTCTGCGGCATTGCCAGGAGGACCCTCAAAGAGACACCGTCCCAACCAAAGGAATTCTTATTTCTCATTTCCCCTAAAACCTCACTTATTTCAATGGTGGAAGTTGGGGACAAGAAAAAGGTATCAGACACTGAGACATGACTGAGATATTTTATGGGATCCCCTGGATTAACAACTTTTGTTGATAAGTTATGTGCAATATTACAGTAGTAATCATTAATTTGACCGGCGTCAAGAGTGCAAGAAGAAACCGGTTCGATACCAGAGCCGCCTCTATGTTTATTAATGATTTTCCAAGTTTCCCTAGATCTATTTTTTGCATTCAATATTCTCAAATGATAATAATTTCGTTTGGCGGTTTTTATGATTTTCCTATATATGTTACGATAACTATTGAAGTATTCTATAAAAGCAACATTATCAAAATTGAATTTCCTTATAAGATGCAAGGATTTCATATTCTTTGCTGAAACTCGGAGACCCGGTGTGATCCAAGGTTTTCTCTTTTTGTTTTTAATAACAACCACGGAAAGGCACTATTAAATGCATTAACCAAAGCAGTATGAAATCCATGTAGGAGATCATCAGTGCATAAAACTTTCTCCCACTTCGTTCGCTCAAAATCAGCCGTAAACCTATCAAAGTTTCGCTTTGAATACAGCCTGCCTCGCCTTATTTTATCTTTAGAAATAGATCGAAGCAGCGGTACACATGCAACAACAGCCTCATGGTCTGACAGAGCCGCATTAAGAATCTCACACCCGACATCATCATTATCAAAAGTCGTACAAAGATAATCAATTGTAGAACAAGAGTGTGGCGAAAGTCGAGTCGGCCCAGAAACGTGCATAGTCAAATTAAATGAAGTTATTAAATTCTTCAGTACTCGTGCAGACGAATTTGATACATTAGAAAAGTCAATATTCAAATCACCAGCCAACACTATAGACGCACCTATCGAAATTTCACTCAACAATTGTTCAAGCTTCTCCAAAAACACACTTACATCTGCAGAAGGCGCTCTGTAAACAGTAATAATAAACAGATTATGTTCACTGCAATGTACAATCGAGAAATCGAAGATTTTCTCTTCCAAAATATAATTAAATTTCTCACTATTAGAGAACATACAGTTCTGCAGAAAATCTTTTCGTATCATAATAAGGGGGTGTATTTCGATAAAAATGTAAATTTTAATTTTCACATTAAATTTATGACAAATAAGGCTATGAAAATGTTAGGTTTTATTAAAAGATCATTGTCTGATTTTACCGATATTAAGTGTTTTAAGGTTTTATATTGTTCTTTTGTCAGATCAGTACTAGAGTATGTTTGTCCAGTATGGTCATCATGCTACAAGACATAATATGTAGATTTAATTGAGCGTGTGCAAAAAAGTTCCTGAGATTCATAAGGTATAATATGGGAATAACAGTGGAAAATATTGTATATGAGGAATTAATGAATTTGTTAAATTTACCTAGCCTTGAAGACAGGAGAAGGATAACCGATATTTGCACACTACATAAAGTTTTAAATTCTGCAATTGACTGCCCAGAACTTCTGGAGAGGATTGGACTTAATACTCCTCAAAGAACACTACGTATAACAAATTTGTTTCATTTACCATTTCACCGAACAAATTATGGTTTATCATCAGCATTGACTAGATCGTGTGCTACACCTAATGCTATTAGCAGAGTCACCAATATAGATTTATTTAATGATAACATTCAAACCACAAAAAATAAAACTAGACAGGTTTTGTGATGGTGCTTCGGATGTAAATGGCTGGTCCGTTAATAAATTATTTATTTATTTATTTATCTAAAATTATCAGGGGTGTATTACCATTAATAATTTATCTGGTATATAAAAAAAAACAAAAATTTCAGTTTTCAGTAAAGATCAGAACAATATTTTTGTTGAAAACTCATTTGGGGTGTGTTTTGTGAAGTCATTGATCATTTTATACCTCTGTAACAAAAATTTGTATCTATCAACGTACGGAACACTAATTGCGCAAGTCCAACTTGCACTTGACCGGTTATTTTATTTATATCTGGCTTTGATTGTACGTTAAAAAAGTTAATTAGTTGTAGTTCTGAAATTACTTTACTAAATTTTATACCCTCTTCTCATTATGAAAAATTGTTTTGTATACTTTCTTATTGTTAAAATATCTTCCCGTTTACTTAAAGAACAGTGAGTCTGACACCTTTCTATCAAAAGTTGGATGAAGAAATTGAAAAAAATGTGATTTTAACAAAATTTTTCGATTTTCATTAATGAACATAACTTTGTCATTTTCTCATCATTTATAATGGACACATATTCATTATTCAAATAATTAAAATTTTTAAGTTTTTGTTTTTGCTAGGGACACCTTGTATAATTTCTAACAGAAATCATCAAATATGTTCTACAAAACTTAAATAACGAAGATATGACCATTAGACTTTTACTGAATTTTGATTTGTTTCCTGTAAAATTACACATTCTATCTACTGTAATGAGCCATTTCTGACCAATTGTCGGTACTGTTAAAATATTTTTTTTTTATATTTCCTTTTTCAATAAAAATACATTAAGTACAATTTAAGACCGATTTTTTTTAAAACTTTCATATAAACTAAGTTATATTTAGCAAAGTTATTTATTTAACTGTTAAGACGACAACCCTAACTTAAATAATAACCGGTCAAGTGCAAGTTGAACTTGTGCAATTAGTGTTCCGTACGTGGATTGCTTTTAAAAGAAAAAAATTTTGTTACAGGGGTATAAAATGATCAGTGACTCCACTTGTTTTCAACAAAGTTTGTTTCCAATCTTTACTAAAATCTGATGACCTTGAATTTTTTGTTTTTTATATATACCAGATAAATTATTCAAGGTAATGCATTCGTGATAATTTTCGTTCAATCTACACCCCGTAGAGAATATTCCAGAATTTTTTCAAAATTTTTTGTTCAGTACTTTTCGAGATAAGGCGGGGGGACAGCGATTTTTCGCGATTTTTTAAAAATGATACAAAGAAAAGTGCGCGCAAGTATTACATTATATATATTTGTTTACTCGTGTTATCACAAGCTTTCATTTGACACCACACTCGATGACCTAGTAAAAAATTTTTTTTCACTTCCGATTTCACCCCCCAAAACTAACCCCTTAAGTCAAAATTCTCTCTCAAAACTACATGGCTCTGATGAGGCCATCAATTCCTATACTATTACCAAATTTCAACTTTCTATGTCAAATAGTTTCGGAGAAAATCGGGTGTGACAGACAGACAAACAGACACCGAAGTGATCTTATAAGTGTTCCGTACGGAACACTAAAAATGGTAAAGTTATTTAAGCTTTTATGTTTCGAAAGCTTTTTCTGTAAACAACTATTTTTTTAAAATATAATTCGAACCAAAATTTTAATCAGAAACTCTACGAAAGAAGAAAAATGCTTTTAAAATGACCGTACTCGCGTTCCATCTAGATTTTTTTACGCTCTGACTCCAAAACCTCTGCAAAAATATTGGGACATTGAATATTGGGATCTTACCTATTCAATATGGCATCTCGCGGTTTTTTCGGGAATTAAACTTGAGGTGCATTTTTAAATCTGTCATAAGCATCTGATGACCTTGAAATTTTTTTTTATATACCAGATACTTTATTAAAGGTAATGCACTCGTGATAATTTTCGTTCAATCTACACCGTGTGGAGAATATTCCAAAATTTTTTGATCAGTACTTTTCGAGATAAGGGGGGGACAGCGATATTTCGCGATTGTCTAAAAATAATACAAAGAAAAGTATGCGCAAGTATTATATTATATATATTTTTGAATTCGTGTTTTTACAAGCTTTCATTTGACACCCCACTCGATGACCTAGTAAAAAAACTTTTTTTCACTTCCGATTTCACTGCCCAAAACTAACCTCTTAAGTCAAAATTTAACTTTCAAAACTACACGGCTCTGATGAGGCCATCAATTCCTATGTTAGTACGAAATTTCAACTTTCTGTGTCAAATAGTTTCGGAGAAAATCGCGTGTGACAGACGGACGGACACCGATCTTATAAGTGTTCCGTACGGAACACTAAAAAGGGGCGCAAACGTGAACAAGACTCCGCTAGAAATGTGCGCGAGCGCATGACGCACGCTCGAAATTATTTAATATTTTCCGAGCTAATATAGACCCCACTTTTTAAAAATATGGGTTTTTTAGATTAAAACATAAGGAATATTATTTTTTTCGATTTTGTAAGTTGTGGGGACAAGCATGAAAAATTTATTTAAACAATTTCATTGTTATTATTTTTTTATAAATAAACAGTTAAAAAATTCCACGGTTATACCTTGCGAAAGCCAATATAAAGAGCAATAAAATGGCGAAACGGCGAACGAAGTTTATACGAAATATAGAACCGGAAATATGGCTTTTTTAATGTGCCGCCGATTGCATATTTTGCAAAATATACATTTTGAAAAAAAATTCCGATACACGTATAAAAGCCATAAAATATGGAGA
The DNA here is from genome assembly GCA_019049505.1 of Pachyrhynchus sulphureomaculatus. Classification (NCBI taxonomy): domain Eukaryota; kingdom Metazoa; phylum Arthropoda; class Insecta; order Coleoptera; family Curculionidae; genus Pachyrhynchus; species Pachyrhynchus sulphureomaculatus. The sequence continues at coordinate 6,519,650 of CM032454.1, forward strand.
CTTTTTTGCTCAAATCCGTACGGTTGGTAAAAGAATGACCTTTATATCACCTTTATAATTTAAATGTTTGTTGTATTTAATGCAATACTTTCTTTATAATATGTCGTACTTTTCTTTAATTAAAACCTCTACTATTTTTAAAAGGTCTCATAGTGTTTATTACTTCATTTCTAATACTATCCCTGTTAATTAGGTGTTATTTACCTGTTTTTTATGTCATATATCATATGCGAATTAGAAATGGATAGTTTGGTATTGGATACACTGTATAATGTATTAGAATGTAATATTTAGGAATTTTTCCCAATTTCTAATATTCATGCTTTTTAATGTACAGGAATGGGGGGTTGGAAACTAGAAGTTGCCAAAATGGCAATGTACGTCACATTCCCGGTGGCAATGTTCCATTATTTTAACCAACCAGAACTCTTTGAAAAATGGGTTATTCAAACTAAAAGAGAACTTTACCCACCGGAAGATCCTGAGTTACGGAAGGCTTTTGAAGAATCATTTAGGCTTTCAAGGGAAAGACATGCTGCTGCACAGGAAAAAGCTGTATAGGTTACTTACTTATGATTGTTAGTTCGTACAGTTAGTAAATATCATTTTATGTTCGTAGAGACTATGACGGTTAATGTAAAATATATTATTAATCCTAAAAATACTGAAATGTAAATTTTTGAATAAAAATTAGGTAGAAACAGCTGTACAGTATTGATACTTTTTTTTTATTCTATCGATATAACCATCAATGGCATCAAATGTTTTCTGCCTTTATCAAGATATTTTTATTTTATTTTACTTTATTTTAAACAATTTCCTACTGTCAATAGTAACGACTTTTCTACAACGCTACATTTATAGCATGTTTAAGCCGATTTGAAAAATAGCTCAAGTAAATTGCACCTACGGACCCTTAGTTATTTTAAGCTATTGTAGCAAAGCCGCCGCAATTCTATACAGTGTTTTTTTTTTAGTCGGAGCAATATTCTAACATTACTATAGATTCGCTAAATAAAATGACTTCGTCAATAAAGCTTATATAAGAAATAACCGGTCAAGTGCAAGTTGAACTTGTGCAATTAGTGTTCCGTATGTTGATTGCTTCTAAAATAAAAAAAATTGTAACGGAGGTATAGTGACTTCAGAAAATACACCCCAAATAAGTTTTCAAGTTTGTTTCTGATCTTTAATGAAAACTGATGACTTTGAAATTTTTGTTTTTTTTATATACCCGATAAATTATTAATGGTAATGCATTTGTGATAATTTTTGTTTAATCTACACTCCGTGGAGAATATTCCAGAATTTTTCAAAATTTTTTGACACTTCGAGATCATTTTAATAAGTACCTATGTACGTAATAGCATATCGCTTTTAAGTCAATCTGCAATGTTGTATTCATTCTAAACTTCTATTTTATAATATATATATATATATATATATATATATATATATATATATATATATATATATATATATATATATATATATATATATATATATTATATATATATAGAATAAAGAAAGAAAGCAAAAGATTGCCGTATCTACCAAAATTCTTAAAAATAAAATCTTAGTTGGGGAACTCGGCAAAAAAGGGCGTGATAAGAGATCACACAATTTTCATTAAGCCAATATTTCGGTCCTAGATTGGGACCTTCTTCAGGGCAAGAACTGAAAAGGAGAACAAAACATATTCACTGATAGTGTTTGGGACAAATTTAAATTAATGATGTTGTTATAATTAATAAAATTAGTGTAGAACAAGAATAAGATATTAGTCATAATAAAGTCAAAAACTCACATAAGTAGTGTGCTCTCGGCACCTGGAATATACAGGGATGGAGGACAAAGAACATCGAAGTCATACAAGTGTTTAAGAAGTTCTTTCAGGCTAACTCAACTTCACACTACTCATGTGAGTTTTTGACTTTATTATGACTAATATCTTATTCTTGTTCTACACTAATTTTATTAATTATAACAACTTAATTACAACATCATTAATTTAAATTTGTCCCAAACAATATCAGTGAATATGTTTTGTTCTCCTTTTCAGTTCTTGCCCTGAAGAAGGTCCCAATCTAGGACCGAAATATTGGCTTAATGAAAATTGTGTGATCTCTTATCACGCCCCCTTTTTGCCGAGTTCCCCAACTAAGATTTTATTTTTAAGTATATGTATATATATATATATATATATATATATATATATATATATATATATATATATATATATATATATAGACACACACACACACACACACACACACACATATACATACATACATACATACATACATACATATACATATTAGCGGTTATTAGCGGTAACGCAGGCAACGTCAGATGTCTTAAATCGGCGCGGCCAAATGGATATTGTACATACAGACTTTGAAAAGGCATTCGATAAAGTCTCATTTGTGCTATTGTTGAATAAGCTAGAGAAGGATTTTGGATTCCATGTGAATTTAATTGAGTTCTTAAAAGCTTTTCTTTATAATCGTGAACATGTAGTAAAGATAAAGGGGTATGAGTCGAAACCTTTTACACCTACATCCGGGATTCTGCAGGGGTCCAACCTAGGACCTCTGCTCTTTTTAGTGTTCCGTACGGAACACTTATAAGATCACTTCGGTGTCTGTCTGTCTGTCTGTCTGTCTGTCACACCCGATTTTCTTGGAAACTATTTGACATAGAAAGGTGAAATTTGGTAATAATATAGGAATTGATGGCCTCATCAGAGCCATGTAGTTTTGAGAACTAAATTTTGACTTAAGGGGTTAGTTTTGGGGGGTGAAGTCAGAAGTGAAAAAAAAATTTTTTTTACTAGGTCATCGAGTGTGGTATCAAATGAAAGCTTGTGAAAACACGAGTAAAAAATATATATATAATATTATACTTGCGCGCACTTTTCTTTGTATTATTTTTAAAAATTCGCGAAAAATCGCTGCCCCGGGCCTTATCTCGAAAAGTACTTATCAAAAAATTTCGAAAAAATTCTGGAATATTCTCCACGGGGTGTAGATTGAATGAAAATTATCACGAGTGCATTACCTTTAATAATTTATATGGTATACAAAAAAAACAAAAATTTCATGGTCATCAGATTTCAGTAAAGATTGGAAACAAACTTTGTTGAAAACTCATTTGGGGTGTGTTTTATGAAGTCACTGATCATTTTATACCACCGTAACATAAATTTTGACTTAAGAGGTTCGTTTTGAGGGGGTGAAATCGGAAGTGAAAAAAAAATTTTTTTTACTAGGTCATCGAGTGTAGTGTCAAATGAAAGCTTGTGGAAACACGAGTAAAATATATATATATATATATATATATATATATATATATATATATATATATATATATATATATATATATATATATATTATATATATATATATATATATATATATATATATATATATATATATATATAATATCTATATATAATGTAATACTTGTAATAATTTATTTGGTATATAAAAAAAACAAAATTTCAAGGTCACCAGTTTTCAGTAAAGATTGGAAACAAACTTTGTTGAAAATTCATTTGGGGTGTGTTTTGTGAAGTCACTGATCATTTTATGCCACCCTAACAAAAATTTTTATTTTAAAAACAATCAACGTACGGAACACTAATTGTGCAAGTTCAACTTGCACTTGACCGGTTTTTTTTTTACTCTATATCAACGGCATCACTGGTGGGGTTAAAAATGCACCCTGCCTGTTATTTGTTGGCGACTTAAAACTTTACTATGAAATCAGATCGCCTGCTGACTGCCGGATTTTGCAGAATGATATAGATAACGTTGCAAAATGGGCAATTGACAATAAGATTTACTTTAGTGACAGTAAGTGTACTATTGTTTCTTATACCAGAAAACTGAAGCCGATAAAGTTTACATATAGTATTGAGAATGTCCCACTCTTGTATGAGGATAAGATAAAGGACTAAGGGGTGATTTTTGATTCCAAATTGACGTTTAACTACCATGTAAGTTACACAGCAAGCAAAGCGAACAAAATATATCTCTTAATTGTCAGAAGCACAAAAGATTTTAGAAGTACAAATTGCATAAAACAGCTATACATATCCTATGTTAGAAGTATATTAGAATATGCGAGTATAATGTGGTCACCCTTTTATAATTGTTACAAGCGAACTCTTCAATTGATATAGAATAAAATGATGCGTTACATGCATTATAAACAATCTGGTTCATATAACTCTATGATCTCTTCTACACTGTTGCACGAACACTATGGGATGGTAACCTTAGAGAAACATAGAAAACAATATTGCATGCTCTCCTTGTACAAAGTAGTGAATGGTCTCATTGATGACCCGACATTTCTATCCAACTTATATTTCAGTGTGCCAACGTACACCACAAGAAATCATAGCACTTTCTATATATCAGATGTGGCCCATAATAACCATCACCTGGGATCTCCATTGCATGCTATATAATGGAATCCAGAATAGTGTAGATATATTTAATAATAAGTGCAGTCTTTTCAAAAGTAAATTGCGTGCGTTGTTTTAAATGTATGTAGATTATTAAGTAATTATTTAAATTAAGTTAATTTAAGTTCTAGTACTTTGCAATTGGAAAGATTTCTGTGATCAATCTGTAAAGTGCAGTAAATAAATAAATATACATATACATATACATATACATATACATATACATATACATATACATATATATATATATATATATATATATATATATATATATATATATATATATATATATATATATACAAATATATATATATAATCTTTTAACATTTGAAAAAATGCACTAAATTTTCGTATTTTCTCCATCAATATGTTAGTTCCAAACATCTATATATTCGAGAGAAATAATTTAACGTATTTTAATAATTTTGTTATGGCTTCATTTATTATTAAATCGCTAGTCACATATTAAAAGAAACATAAAATAAAACACAAAATCAACAAAGATAAATAAAAAATATATTTTATAGTGCAAAACTTAACGATAACATTAAGTACATCGAACTGCTAACAAGCTATAAATTAAAATGGATAATTCAAATTTTAAAATTTAACACCTTCCAGCGGAGCATGGTTAATAAGCCATGATAAAGGAGGCAACTCAAAATTACTCCATGGATCATTGCCAGCGCATATCTAATACATTATTCACGAGGTTGGGAGGGGCGAGTAAAATTAATAAACGTTACAAAGAATAAGAAATATTTCAGTTGAAAAACAATATTGTTTTGATTTCGCTAAACACGAATAAGCATATAATCGACCTCTGGTAGCTTCCCACAAATTAGCGTATCTATAATCTTCATATGTAGTGTTAACTGAGTTGACCGACCTCTCTGTCAAAAAACTCATTTGATGAGAATCTAGATTCAGATCGGTCGTTCCAACTAACTGCGCATTTTTCCGAAAAAATATTCTTCCAACAGCAAGGCTTGATTCGAGCGAAAATGCTAAGAAGCTAATGCTTCTAACCATATTGCCGACCGACAATGGCGTGAAAAACTGCGCACATAATCAAAAAATTAAAAACAAACTTTTTGCGTACCCCCTTAATTGTAGACCTTTTTGGTCAATCGCTAAGACCATTAGCCAAATTTTTACTAAATCTACTACACCATCACATACACAGTCAAACAATATGATTACTGCCACACCAGCGTTTACACTGACTCTTGTTTTCACACTCTACTATCAATTTTCTGGGCAAAACACCACCCACTAGTCCGAATATTCAATGCAAGATACCCGATATTGTCTTGAGACCACGTGCCATAAAAAATCTTAAGGAAGCAAACACCAAAAAAGCTAACGCTGATGAAATACCTACCTACTCAAAAATGCGCAAGCAAACTAACACCAGTTTTTTGTGACTTATCAACTTATCCTACAGGAAAGGAATGTTTCATTCCTTCCGGAAATGTGCTAGAGTTTTTTCAGTACCCAAAAAAGGCATGAAAACCAGACATAATGTCCAAACAACCAACACCTTGTTTTACTCTTAGTAATATCGAAAGCTGTCGAGTATCCTTCCACAAATTAATGTATCTAACTTAATAGTAACTGAGTTGAATTATCTATTTGTCAAAACTTTTGGTTGGAAAAACTCTTTGATGAGAATCAAATTTTGTCATAAACATGTAATCTTTTTAGTCGCTGAAAATATTTTTTTAATAATACAGTGCCACCTCGATAATCCGGATCTCCATTAAACCGGATTCTTTAATAATCCGGACAAACATTTCTATTGCATTGTGTACTTTATAATCCGGATTTGATAGTACTAGGTAATCCGGACCTGCGTTTTTAGACATCTACTTAATTTAAACTACATGGAAAAACTGAAATCGATAGTGAGGGGATTCTCCTAACTTCCAGTCTAATACATCTAGGATTCACACAAACCGTAGGTGCCTTTGATTTGCCTACAATGCATCGCGTATCGCGTCTAAAGGTTAAGGACTTTGTAGTTGTTTGTTTATTGTCACAAGTACAACATACCTACGTTCTATTTTACTTTATGTGGTTCATATAAGTATGTAAACGTTTTTTTTTTTACTTATATGTACCTACATATTAAAATGCCTTCTAAAAGAAAACATATTACACTAACAATAAAACAAAAGTCCGATATATTAGAAAGACTAGTTCTTGGTAAAAGCGGAAAAGTGTTGGCAAATGAATACGGAGTAGGAACACCACAATTTCGGATATAAAAAAGAGGCTAGGGAAAATCAAAAGTTAGGTATATATGATTTATTTTAAAGATAATTTTGGACATTCACTATGGACGTGTAACTTCTTTTAGATTTATTTCCAAATGTGATTCCGGTCCTGGCGTCAGAAACACCTTGCGAAAAGCCGAATATCCAGAAATGGAAACTCATTTGTATACATGGTTTTGTACGCAACGATCAAGGCACGTCCCAATTTCCTACGAAATTTTATTAGACAAAGCAAAACAGTTTTACACTGAAACTTACGGGAATGATAATTTTAGAGCTAGCAGAGGCTGGATTTCTAACTTCAGAAAAAGACATGGTTTGCGTGCTTTAAAGTTTGTGGCGAAAAACTATCCAATGATGAAAGTGCCGTCGATCCTTTCCTAACTTTATTCGCAGATAAGATAAAAGAATTAAACCTCGGACCTACTCAAATATACAATGCAGATGAATCAGCTCTGTATTGGAAAATGTTGCCTGAAAAAACGCTGGTTCGTTCTCAGGAAAAGACCGCACCAGGTCGAAAAATAAACAAAGAACGCGTTACCTTTCTAGCATGTTGCAATGCTGATGGATCACAAAAAATTGTTAGTGATAGGAAAGGCAAAAAATCCGAGGGCTTTTAAAAATGTGAACATACCTGTTGAGTACAAATCATCTGCCAATGCGTGGATGACTACACCAATTTTCTTAGACTGGTTTCATCATTCTTTTATTCGTCAAGTCAAAAGGCATTTAAGAAGTCTCAACTTGCCTGAAAGAGCCCTGCTAATCGTTGATAACGTTTTGAGCCATGGAACTAGAAAAGAGCTGACTAGTGAGGATTGACAGTTTACAACATTATTTCTTCCACCAAATTGTACTGCACTTTTGCAGCCTATGGACCAGAATGCAATCAGACTGACAAAATTATTTTATCGGAAAAGTCTTTTAGCCCATATTTTATCAAATAATGAAGAGAACCTTGTTAGGTTATTAAAAAGCATTAGCCTAAAAGATGCTGTATGTCTACTATACAATTCATGGGAAAAAGTCTCACCTAAAGTCTTGAAAAAGTGCTGGCACAAAATTATGGTTTATGTGGCCGATACCAACCCAGACACTGAATATGATGATGAAGATCTGATTCCTCTGAATGAACTGCGGCACAATTTGCTTTCCACGAATGAAGAAATGAAAGGTAAAGCCTGAAATTTTTCTTTTAGTATTTTTTTGGTTAATTCGTAAATATTTAACAGTTGTTTCAGATATGCTGAATGTTCTCACTGAGCAGAATCTCACGATCGTGGAAATATGTAATGGCTTGAAAATGATGAAGATTTGTTACCACTGGAAGACAAAGATGATACAGATGAACAACACGAGAGTGATAATGAAGATTCAGGATTAAATACTAATACAAACCAGACTGTTAAGAACACTGTGAAGAATGATGAGGCAGTTAAAAGTTTCAATGTGTGCATGAGATGGGCAGAAGAAAATGATATCCCTCTAAGTGATGTTCTTGTACTTCAAAGATTAAAAGAAATTGCTTTTATGATGAACCAGAGGAGGGTCAAGCAAACAAAAATTACAAATTTTTTTACAAAATAAGATAAAACTTGATAAGATATGCTTCTATTTTAAATATTATTCTATGTATGTACTATTTTTTAGATGTTTGGTATTAAATGATTCGTTTTTTAATATAAATAATGACCTGCTTCAGTAATTCGAATTATATACTAATTCGGATCACCGCGGTTTTAATTAGTCCGGATTATCGAGGTCGCACTGTATTAATATTATAGGTTAAATTCGTTTTTTTACTCTCATTTGAAATTTTTAAAATGCCAGTTAGTAAAAATCTATTCGATCTTATTTTTCTGGCCGTAAGCCACCAATACAACTAAAAAAATGGGCAGCATTGCAGAACAAATCATAACCCTTCCTCCATAAATTTGTGCTATAATTCCAGAAAATAGTGGAACAATAAAACTCATCAAGGGATACAAATTATGAAATGCTGCCAACACTTTTCCCTTATCGTCCTCTTGTGTTTTTATAGTAATCATTTCGGACCAAAATCCGTCCATTAGCGTAGTACAAAAGAACATAAATGCAAGTGATATGACAAATATATATACCGAAGGGGCAAATCCAATCACTGGGTATAAAATTGATAGTGATAGTGCAACACTAATAATTTTAAGACGATCCGGAATAGTAGCAAAAGTATCCTGTAATTTTAATTTCGTTATGTTTGACAAGATCATTATCAGACTTATTGTGGAAGCAACATATCCCAGACTACGACCTGTTATATTATATTCACTATATAAAATTAAGCCAATATTTGAAAAAACTGTAACAAAACTGAAATCGTAGAGGCCTTTCATGATAAAAATTACTTGGTATCGGGACCAGGATATAGTTTTTAAGTTTAAAGCGGCATTTTTTAACTCTTGTGCACCATTTTTAAGAAGTGAAATGTTCTTTTCCTTTTTATTTCTGGATTTCGAGTCGTCTTCTAGACCATTTTGGGCTACAACTGAAACATAAAGTTATATTTTTAAACTATTGTGTTCTTTAAATGTGTCTGTAACGCTAATGTGTCTTACCAGCCGTCTACATAAATTTTTATGGCATTTACTAACATTCTCTAATTATATTTGCTAGTAATTTGCTGATTAAATTGTAACAGCTCTAAAAAATATTAATTGAATTAATTACAAAAAATTTTTGTAGATTTCCAGAGAACACAATACAGTAGAACCCCGATTCGCGATTATCCGAGTTCCGGATTAACCGAGCCAATCTAAGAACCTGATTATCCGAGGTACGCGCGTCTATGCTGCGTATTAACCGAGCTTCTAAAAATATGTATGTACATATTTCCACTTAAAATTGTCGGGGCCTTCGGGGAATCCCCCTGGCCCGTATGAGGGGTTCCCCTATTTATGTTTTTGGATTCTTTCAGCTCGTAAATTTGCGTGGATGCAGTGCGTTATAGCGTTTACTACGGAGAAGTACGAGTATACTTACATAATTTATTTGGTGGGAGTTCTGGTAGTTAAGTGTAATTAATACGAACTGCTTTGTTTGAATTTTTGTTTGTCGTATTATAATGGAGCAAAACAAGCGTAAAAGAATCGTCGTTCTTATTGAAGAAAAATTAAAAGCCATCAGAGGAATTAAAGCAGGAGAGACAATTAAAGTTGTTGCACGAGATTATGGAGTAGGTGAGGTAACAGTTGGAGATTGGAGAAACCGCACAAAGATAGAAGAGTGGTGTATAAATCAAGCCTCGTCGTCCTCAGGAAGAAAATCAATGAAAACCGGCGACTATAAAACGGTTAACGAAGCTTTATTCATATGGTTTAACCAACAGAGATCAAAAGGTCTCTCTGTCAGGTCCAATTTTACAACAGCAATTCCCAGAAATAGATCAGTTTACCGCCAGTTCTGGATGGCTTGACCGCTGGAAAAAAAAAACGGTGCGGTGTACGACAACTGACTGTATGTGGTGAAAAACTTTCTGCTGATGTGTCATCAATTGAGAAGTTTAAGCAGAACTTTAAAAAGCAAATCGAAGATTGTGGATACACATGTGATCAAATTTACAAGTGTGACGAAACTGGTCTGAATTATAAAATGCTTCCATCAAAAACATTGGCATCTCGACAGGAAAAATCGAAGTAAGGAAAGATTAAGTATAATGGTATATTCCAATGCATCTGGCAAGCACAAAATCCCACCGATGGTGATTGGCAAGCACAAAATCCCACTGATGGTGATTGGCAAGTCTGCACGTCCAAGAGCCCTACCAGTCTATTACAAAAGTCAGAAGAGCGCATGGATGGATGCGACCTTATTTACTAACTGGTTTGAAGAAGAGTTCGTGCCATCTGTGACTAAATTTTTGAACAGAAACCGCCTTCCTATTAAAACAATTTTTTTAATGGATAATGCCCCCTCTCACTCTGGAGATGGACTTCATGTAGACGAAACTGTTGTAAAATTTTTTCCTCCAAATGTAACCAGCATAATGCAACCAATGAAACATTAAAAAAAATTATAGGCGTTTATATCTTGAACATCTGTTAGAATACACAGAAAAGGAGGATATTATCAATGGGGTGAGAAAGGTTACACTAAAAAATGTTATTTACTGGGCAAGTCAAGCTTGGGATTCTGTGCGTACTACCACTATTCAAAAATCTTGGTCAAAAGTTATTGATTTTGAGGACTATAATGACAGTGAAGATGATACTCCATTAAATGAATTAGCTTTGAAATTGAGAAGCCATGGAGAAATGTCCTGTTCATGACAGCGAGATAGAAGAGAAAGAAAAAAGTTTATTTGCATTAATGCAAAAATTAAAAGGTTGCGAAAATGTGACAAGAGAAGATGTTGAATGGATTATAGCAGATGATTTAGAAGAAGAAATGAGTATTGAAGAAATAACGAATGCCTTTCAGGAAACCGAAAAGTCAGATGACGATGACGAAGCGGCTTTGGGTGAATAGTCTCCCACTAAGATCTCTCATCAAGAAGGTTTTGCTTCTTTGGAAAAAGCTTTGAGGTATATCGAACAACAACCAGAGGCAACCCCAGCGGATTTGCTTCTTCTTAACAGATGGAGAAACATATTATTATAATGTATGTACCTATTTATATGTTAAAAACGTTAATACATCGGTTTAAAATATTGGTGTTTATTTTTTGAATGAATAAAAAACAAATCCGGATTATCCGAGTTTTCACTTATCCGAGGAGGGTGCCCCCACGTTACCTCGGATAACCGGGGTTCTACTGTATATAGATATATATATATATATATATATATATATATATATATATATATATATATATATATATATATATATAAATATATAAATACAATCTTAGTTGAGGAACTCGGCAAAAAGGGGGGCGTGATAGGAGGTCACCAACCTTCTTCAGGGCAGAAATGAGAAGTGCAAAGATTTCGTTAGCCTGAATGGCCGTAGGTAGCTTACACATAAAAAAGTTGGTCAATCCATAAAATATATAAAATACACACTAAAACACTAGCTATATGGCGGTGGCCATGTGTGGTGGTCACAGGTGAAATAATTAACAACGTTCTCAACATCCAAGGTTCCCAATGACATCCATGTTTTAAATTTGGTTTTTATAATTTTGTCTACAGTGTTTTAGTGTGTATTTTATATATTTTATGGATTGACCAACTTTTTTATGTAACAACTTTTTTATGTATAAGCTACCTACGGCCATTCAAGCTAACGAAATCTTTGCACTTCTCATTCTCTGCCTGAAGAAGGTCCCAATCCAGGACCGAAATATTGGCTTTATGAAAATTGTGTGATCTCTTATCACGCCCCCTTTTTGCCGAGTTCCCCAACTAAGATTGTATTTTTTAAAAAATTTTGGTAGATACGGCAATCTTTTGCTTTCTTTCTTATTTTTATATATATATATATATATATATATATATATATATATATAGTATAATTTTTTTCACAAATACATTATAGTTTTAACAACAAATTAAAAAAAGAATATTAAAAAATGGCAGACAGCCGTTCGAAAATAAACTCCAATTTTTCACAAAAATTTTGAGCTATAAAAATTAATTAAAAAAGAACGGTGCATGCAATCGAAAAAACCGTATGTCAACTTCAAGTTAATATTATAAAGAATATTTGGGATAAATTTTATCAAAATCGGATTAGTGGATCTCGAGATATTTTTTCCATGAGTTTGAAAAAAGTAGTTTCGAGAAAAACGCAAAAGGAAAAAAAAAAACCTCGTCCGCGTTTTAAAAGTCTATAATTTTTTTTATACTTCCTTTAATCTGCGATTCCATTTTGTAAGAAATATTCTTAAAAGTATAAATAATAAATACAACCAAAAAAAATCGATTTTTTGAAAATTTCAAGGTAGCGTAGCCCCTTAATACAAATGTATTTAAATAAATCTTTTGTATTCAAAAATAAATTATTTGTATTTAAAAATAAGATATTTACGTTTGTCACACAAATTTGTGTTTGATGTTTTCAGAATTTTTTCAGAAAATTTTAATTATAGATGTAATTTAATCAAAAGTCCGATACCCTCAAGATCAGGGGTGCTCAAACGGTCGATCGCGAGTGCTTTTTGAGTCGATCTCGAGAAAAAAATTCCGATATAGAACTATTCACAGATTTTGTTTTAGGTAACTAAAACAAAATGTAATGAATAAACTACTAAAATTTATTCGATCCACAATTAGGCCAGAATAACCTCCTCATCACTTTCTTTTATTGTAATAACCCTCTGCTAGCGGCAAAAGGCAGCTTTATCAAAGGAACGCGCGGTACTTGTCAAAGAAAAGCCGCGTTTTTGATTTCCGCCAGTTTTTCTAGAAACTTCGGGCGGCGTGTTTGACGGGAACATTCGAGACTTCGTTCGCGCCGATATAAATGTTGCGCCTGCAGGAATAGGAGTCAGTCTGAGTTGTAACTTGAAGGCGATACATCGATACAAAGTTTATTAATAAATAGTCCAAAATGAGTGCGGCGAAGAAAAGTAAAACTTATCATTTTAATAACGATTGGGAGGAAGAATTTTTCTTTTGTATGGTAAAGGATAAGTGCATTTGTCTCATTTGCCGTGCGTCAGTTGCAATACCTAAGCGTGGGAACTTAGAGAGGCATCATAAAACGGTTCATAAAAACTATGAAAAGGATTTTCCGTCACAGAGGGAATTAAGAAAACGAAAAGTACGTGATTTGATAACTTGTTTGAAAAAAGAACAAACCATGTTCACAAGACCAGCCAAACAATCAAAAGCTGCAACGATCGCGTCATTTAAAATATCTCATATATTGGCGAAACACAAGAAACCATTTGATGATGGATTGGTTGTGAACGAAGCATTTATTGAAGCGGGTGAGACTTTATTTGGAGATTTTAAAAATAAAACAGAGATTATGTCTGCTATTAGAGAACTTCAGTTATCTCGTCCGACTGTCACAAGGCGTGTTGAAGTCATGAGTCAGGACATGGCAGATAAACTAAAACATGATATCATGGAATGTACACACTTTTCTTTACAGTTCGACGAATCCACCGATATGACAGACACTGCCCAGCTGTGTATTTTTATTCGAATGGTATTCAATGACATGTCGGCTAAGGAAGAGTTTTTGACAATGATTCCTCTGAAAGGAAAGACCCGTGGCGAAGATATACATGACGTTTTCTTCAATTTTGTAACAAACTACAAGCTACCAATATATTAACTAGTGTGCATTACAACCGATGGAGCACCAGCAATGACTGGAAACAAAAACGGTTTTGTGGCATTGTGTCGAGCTAATGATGATTTCCCTTCATTTTTCTCCTTCCATTGCATTATACATCAACAAGTTTTGTGTTCAAAAGTTCTAAACATGGAGGAGATTATGGGCATTGCAATAAAAATTGTGAATTCTATCCGTGCACGTAGCTTGCAACGACAGCTCTTTAAATTGCAGTTGGAAGATAGTGAGTCAGCTGAACACACTGATTTAGTTCTTCACACGGACGTCAGGTGATTGAGTCGCGGAAAATTCCTAGAAAGGTTTCAAGAATTATTGCCCGAAATAACATCTTTTCTGAACGAAAGAGGTGATGACACTCAGATACTGAAAATCGGAAAATGGCTGACTGATTTGGCATTTTTGACAGACATCACAATGCATTTAAACACCATTAATTTGGAGCTTCAAGGTAAAGGAAAAAAACTATTATTGAGATGATTAGCGCAATAAACGCATTCAAAAGTAAATTGCAACTTATGATAGATCAACTGAAAAGAAAGGATCTGAAAAATTTTCCGTCTTTGAAAGCAAGGATTCCTCAGTTGAATTATGATATTTATGAGGCAGAATTATCAAATATTTTGGGCCAATTCAAAATACGTTTTTATGATTTCAGTAAATTGGCAAATATCGCATCATTTATGAGTTATTCTTTTTCGTGTAAAAAATATTGAGGAATTAGCTACTGAAATAGCAAGTCAGCTTAACATGGACTCATGTTCTGTTGAAAATGAGTTAGTGCAGATTATATCAGATATACATCTCAAAGCCAGAGCATCTGATACAAAATTCTGGTGTTTTATATCTGAAGATAAATATCCGAATCTAAGGCAAATCGCCCTTCAACTGACGGCAATGTTTGGGTCAACTTACTTGTGCGAGTCTGCATTTTCTGAAATGAAGATAATTAAGTCAAAATATCGCAATCGACTAGCTGACGAACATATGTCATCATGTTTGCGATTACTACTCGGTAATGCAGTGCCACGATTCAACATCCAAAGTCACTCTTTAGTTAAGTTTAGACACTAGAACTCGTTTGTTTTGTAAGAACCAATAAACTCGCAATTTTGAATAATTATGAGTTTTTTCATTGACATTTTAGAGCAGACCTACACTTACCTTGACTAAAAAAATGCATATTGTGCGGAAAACTAATATCTATGCCACGATACACCCTACCTAGACGACAATCCTGCATCACACTTACTTGCAGCCTCTCAGAGTCGATCGATCGTAGTCTAACAATATTGAGGTAGATCGCCAGCAGTTCAAGTTTGAACACCCCCGCTCAAGACTGTCCTTTGCGGTGGGCTTTCCACGACGTTCGAAAACTGAATTCAGCTATAGTTTTAAAAAAATAGAATTGAAGACTAAATAAAGACGTCAAATGTTATACGACTCTTGTTCTAGATTTTTTTTAAGCTAAATAATTTTGCACATAATCCATTCCCTTTCAAATCTGTACAAACGATTTACCTTTAAATTAACTTAAACAAAATGCTATTCACTAAATAATTATTTAATTCTTGCACGTTTTAGATTACATTTAAGACTACATATAAGTTGTAACAGTTTTATTTTTAAATTAAAAAAACTTTTTAAATATAAATATCGAGTGGTCGTTATAACACTAGTTTTATAAGTTCGCTATTAAAGAAGAAAAATAATTATGAATCTAATTCTAAAAAATCTTTGCTAAAAAGTAAAAAGTACTTATAATGGGTAATAGAAAAACACTTCTGAAGAAGTTAACCTAGGGATTATCCATAACCACAGTTATTTCAGTACTGATTGCGACAATAAATTAAGTGCCCCTCTATATTCAGAATAATATCTCAAAAAGATTTGCCAGAACCAAAATATTATTTTGAATGGCCAAAACGCTCCAAATTCAATATAGTTAACATTATAAGAGCTCAAAATTAAACACATCTGCTGAATTGTACACAATTATGAACAATGTGAAAGAAAATACTGAATTACGATTGCATTTTTATGGCGGCATTTTGTGGTTTTACGGCGTCAAAATAATAAAAGATATGAAATCTTCGAAATTTCTGTACATCTCTTAAGAGAGACGCTAAGGAGCTTGACAATTCTATTGTTAAAATATTCTCGACCGGAAAACAGAGAAGATGCTATAAAAGTGAATGAATACGTAAGAGATGTAGACAAAGATCAGTTTTATGAAGAGACCAATAAATTGAAGCAAATATATATTCAACTGTTACAGTTAAAGGTTTCAACATTTTCAGTTGATTTATTATGTACTGATTTGTTTGAACTCACGAATTTTATAGAATTACCAAAAATAGTGAAAAAGATATTCTCAATCTTCATTAATAAAGCTTTTATGGAACGCGTGTTTTGTTTTTTGTTAAAAAATATGATTTCAGAAATCAGTGAAGTCCTAGTAGCAGTAACAGTGTAATACTGATATATTCACTAATATTTTCATTAGCAAAGTACTATTTAATTATTGAGATTATCTAAATAGGACTGTTTTTGTTTGTCAAGAAATTTAAGTTTTGACTCAACAAGACTGATAAATTATAATTTATGCCAAATATTATTCGAGGGGTGTGAAATTCACTGTAGGTACTTGATGTAAATTAAATAAATGAGTTCTGTAAAAATAATTACAGTTTATCTAAAAAAAACTTTGTTTCAATCGCCAGATTTACCACTTTTGAAAGTTACCTATCGTAGAAAATGCAAACATTACATATTTGTTAAAGCTTTACACAGCAAATAAAATTAGTTTAAGGTTTGATTGTCTAAAATACTGAGTATCAGAAGGCATCACTATGTTTACTAACATTTTTACAAACTCTGTACATTATATAGAGATGAAAAATGTACCTTTAAAATTGGCTTTCTTATTTTTATTCATTTTTTAGAAATATTACAGAAAAATATTCCCGTCGTAAATTATTTTGTATATTTTATGCCGTTTTTGATCCACGAGAATTCTACTAAGTTATAGAACTTATTATTTAAGAAACATTTTCATAAAATTTTTGTAAAAAATTATTTTTATTTCGTGACATCTTTATCGCATGTTGTAAAATTTATTAGAAAATTAGGTATTTTGGAAAAAATAAAACAATATCAATTAAAATTCAATGAAAACATATAGGTATTTAAAAAAATATATATTATTAATTACAATAGAACCCCGATTAACCGAGTCACGATTATCCGAGCTCCGGATTAACCGAGCCAATCTAAGAACCTGATTATCCGAGGTACGCGCGTCTATGCTACGTATTAACCGAGCTTCTAAAATATGTATGTATATATTTCCATTTAAAATCGTCGGGGCTTTCAGGGAATCTCCCTGGCCCGTGTGAGGGGTTCCATATTTATGTTTTTGGACTCTTTCAGCATGTAAATTTGCGTGAATGCAGTGCGTTATAGTGTTTACTACGGAGAAGTACGAGTATACTCACATAATTTATTTGGTTGGAGTTCTGGTAGTTAAGTGTAATTAATACGAACTGCTTTGTTTGAATTTTTGTTTGTCGTATTATAATGGAGCAAAACAAGCGTAAAAGAATCGTCGTTCCTATTGAAGAAAAATTAAAAGCTATCAGAAGAATTGAAGCAGGAGAGACAATTAAAGTTGTTGCACGAGATTATGGAGTAGGTGAGGTAACAGTTGGTGATTGGAAAAGAAATGGCACAAAAATATAAGAGTAGTATATAAATCAAGCCTCCTCGTTCTCAGGAAGAAAACAATGAAAACCGGCGACTATGAAAAGGTTAACGAAGCTTTATTCATGTGATTTAACCAACAGAGATCAAAAGGTGTGCCTCTGTCAGGTCCAATTTTACAACAGAAAGCAATAATGATTAGTAGGCAAATCCCAGAGATAGATCAGTTTACCGCCAGTTCAGGATGGCTTGACCGCTGGAAAAAACGGTACGGTGTACGACAACTGACTGTATGTGGTGAAAAACTTTCTGCTGATGTGAGATTGAGAAGTTTAAGCAGAACTTTAAAAAGAAAATCGAAGATTGTGGATACACATGTGATCAAATTTACAACTGTGACGAAACTGGTCTGAATTATAAAATGCTTCCATCAAAAACATTGGCATCTCGACAGGAAAAATCAGCTTCTGGGCACAAACGAAGTAAGGAAAGATTAACTATAATGGTATGTTCCAATGCATCTGGTAAGCACAAAATTCCACTGATGGTGATTGGCAAGTCTGCACGTCCAAGAGCTTTAAAAGACATCTCACCCAAAGCCCTACCAGTCTATTTAAAAAGTCAGAAGAGCGCATGGATGAATGCGACCTTATTTACTAACTGGTTTGAAGAAGAGTTCGTGCCATCTGTGACTAAATTTTTGAACAGAAACCGTCTTCCTATTAACGCAATTTTGTTAATGGATAATGCCCCCTCTCACCCAGGAGAAGGACTTCATGTGGGCGAAATTGTTGTAAAATTTTTTCCTCCAAATGTAAGCAGCATAATGCAACCAATGGATCAAGGGTATCCTCGAAAACATTAAAAAAAAATTATAGGCGTTATATCTTGAACATCTGTTAGAATACATAGAAAAGGAGGATATTATCAGTGGGATGAGAAAGGTTACACTGAAAAATGTTATTTACTGGGTAAGTCAAGCTTGGGATTCTGTGCGTACTACCACTATTCAAAAATCTTGGTCAAAAGTTATTGATTTTGAGGACTATAATGACAGTGAAGATGATACTCCATTAAATGAATTAGCTTTGAAATTGAGAAGCCATGGAGAAATTCCTGTTCAAATTTTGACAGCGAGATAGAAGAAAAGGAAAAAAGTTTATTTGAATTAATGCAAAAATTAAAAAGTTGCGAAAATGTGACAAGAGAAGATGTTGTTGAATGGATTACAGCAGATGAATTAGAAGAAGAAATGAGTATTGAAGAAATAACGAATGCCTTTCAGGAAACCGAAAAATCAGATGACGATGATGAAGCGCCGGTGGATCAACAGTCTCCCACTAAAATTTCTCATCAAAAAGATTTTGCTTCTTTGGAAAAAGCTTTGAGGTATATCGAACAACAACCAGAGGCAACCTCAGCGGATTTGCTTCTTTTTAATGGATGGAGAAACATTGCAGCGAGCAAAAGAAGATACAATATGAAACAGAAGCGCATAGATACCTATTTCACTGTTTTATAATGTATTATATGTTAAAAACGTTAATACATCGGTTTAAAGTATTGGTATTTATTTTTTGAATGAATTAACAACAAATCCGGTTTATCCGAGTTTTCAGTTATCCGAGGAGGGTACCCCCCACGTTACCTCGGATAACCGAGGTTCTACTGTAATTAAGAATATTTCAGTTTTAAAAAGTTCCTCAAAAATTAAAAATATCTGAATATATCAGTAAGTTAGTAAAGATAAAAGTGAATTTCCTAAAAAAATATTTTCATACTGGGAGCGCTACATCAATGCAATTAATAATAATCGGCCAAGTACAAGTCGAATTTTTTTGTTACGGAGATATAAAGTGATCAAGGACTTCACAAAACACACCCCAAATGAGTTTTCAACAGTTTTTTTCCGATCTTTACTGAAAATTGATGACCTTGAATTTTTTTTTTTTATATACCAGATAAATTATTAAAGGTAATGCACTGATGCACTGATAATTTTCGTTCAATCTACACCTTGTGGAGAACATTCCAGAAATTTTTCTAAATTTTTTGTTTAATTCTTTTCGAGATAAGGGGGGAAACAGTGATTTTTCCCAATTTTTAAAAAAATAATACAAAAGAAAGTGTGCGCGAGTATTACATTTATATATATTTTTGAACTTGTGTTTTAACAAGCTTTCATTTGACACCCCTTTTGATGTACCTGGTAATTTTTTCTTTCACATTCGATTTCACCCCCCAAAACTAACCCCTTAAATTAAAATTTAACTCTCAAAACTACACGGCTCTGATGAGGCCATCAATTCCTATATTAGTGCCAAATTTCAACTTTCTATGTCAAAGCGCCTCGGGAGAAAATCGGGTGTGACAGACAGATAGACAGACCCGAAGTGATCTTATAAGTGTTCCATACGTAACACTAAAAACATGATTTTATTAGGCTGGGCATTAATTTCCTACAAATTTGTATAGGTGCAGGAGCACGTATCTCTAGCGTCATAACTTTCCCTGAAATGTAATACAGGGTATTGATGAAATAATGTCTCAGTAATGGATTTTTAGGTAAAACTTTTGAATACGTTAACTTTTAGATTTTTTGATTCACGAATATTGTTTGTTCAACATAAAATTATTTCTCTATATCGAAGTGGAAAGAAGCAAATTGAAATTGCAAAATCTTTAAACATGCATAGGGACACTGTCAGCAAAATTATTAAGAAGTTCTCGAGAAGGGGCACTGTCGATTCGGCATTTAAAAGTGGTAGACCTGGAAAAATAAGTAAGAGAGTAGACAGAATTATAATTCGAAAAGCGAAAAATGATCCCAAGAAAATTGCTCTTGATATTAATAAAGAACTAAGGCAGGAATATCAGGGTGTATTGGTGTCAGACATGACTATTAGGCGTCGTCTGTTATCTGAAAATCTTCATGGTAGGCATGCTGTTAAAAAACCACTCCTTACAAAGCGTCACAGAAAAGAGAGGTTGAAATTTGCTAAGGAACATAAAGACTGGACTTAAAATCAGTGGTCTCTAATAATCTTTAGTGACGAAAATAGGTTCAATCCCTCTGGAAGTGAGTCTACTGGTTATGTAAGAAGACCAGTTGGTCTAAGATATTATCCAAAGTACCTTGTACCTATTGTCAAACATGGCGGGGGAAATATCATGGTATGAGGTTGTTTTCGACGGTCTGGTACGGGGCCATTGGCAAAGATAAATGGCAAAATGGATGCTCAAATGTATCTTGAGATATTGGAAAATAATTTGATTCCTTATGAAGAAGATTTGCCACTGTCATGGATTTTTCAACAAGACAATGACCCAAAACATACATCCCGCTTGGCCAAGAATTGGTTTTCTGAACAAAGGATTCGGGTGATGCGTTGGCCTTCACAATCACCTGATTTGAACCCGATAGAGAATCTTTGGCACTATCTGGATAAACAAATTAGGAAAAGAAATATAAAAAACCGGGACGAACTTTGGATCGCATTAAAACAAGAATGGGAAAAAATACCACCCGATTTTTGTGCTAGGTTTATTGACTTTATGGGCAGAAGATGTCAAGCAGCGATTGGCGCAATTGGATATCCCACTAAATATTAAATATTTTCGACATCTTAGTCGTCTTAGTGGACTTTTTATTTCATAACAAAAATGTTTCCATACTTTTGTTTGTGCATAATTTTGTTACGTTAAAAACTAAGCACATTTCTAATAAACAATAACTGTTGTAGTCTTCAAAATGTACACGGTTAATAAATAAATTATAATTGTAAACCTTTTAAATGTTAAGACTAGAGATGGAATTTTAAATGTTTCCATATTTTTGTTCGCCATATATACATATATACATATATATATATATATATATATATATATATATATATATATATATATATATATATATATACAGTCCCTGGCCAAATTATTAGACGCACTGTATTTTTTTTAGTAATTTTATGTTTCTTAAGAGCTTTTATGCAATAATGGTATATTTAAACTACAATATTATTGATTTTTATTTAAAAGAATTGTTGTAGACTACATATTTGTATTTATTTTTAACCTATGGCAACACTGTGTTGACAAAGTGATACATGAACGTAAACAAGTACAAACCTGTATCAGTCGCGATCGGAATCGAGTCAGGTACGGACGTGTTTCTGTGGCTTTATGGACTGTGATTGTTTGTTTAACAGTTTTTATACTACTCAGTTATTAGTTTATTTTGTATGCAGTGTTTTAAAAAAGTAATTGGACTATTTTCATTATGGGTAGAAAAGGCGATCTTTCACCACGTAAAAAAGCTGAAGTGAAGACCCTTGTGATTGCGAAAACATTTACAAACCGAGAAATATCACGAAGATTGGAGGTTTCTGAAGCTAGTGTACGACGCATAAAAAAGAAAATTGAGTCAGGGAAGGAATTAAGCCCGAAAGAAAAGATGCGGTAGAAAACCAATTTTCACTCCTTGGTCAGAGAGATGTTTGAAGAAAATTTGTGTAGAAAACAGATTTGCTACCACAAAGGTAATAAAATCACAACTCCAGGATGCTAGCGTAAATGCTTCTGAGCGCACTGTTCGAAGAAAATTGAAAGAATTAGATTTTAAGGCCTATCGCCCCGCCAGGAAGCCCAAGTTAACAGCTGCAATGAAAGCAAAGCGCCTGAAGTGGGCCAAACAATGGCAAGACAAAGATGTGGACTTCTGGAGATCGGTAAGATACAGCAATTTAATCAATAATTGATACATTATTATCATTTTCAGTTAAATAAAGCAAATAAACATGGAAGTTTATATATTTTTCCTATTTTTGACAGGTCTGCTTCAGTGACGAAAGCACATTCGAAATTTTGCAGAATAAAGCTCAGTATGTGCGTCGTCGTCATGAAGAAAAGTTTCATCCTGATTGTGTCGTCCCGACGGTTAAACATCCCACCAAAGTGATGATTTGGTCAGTCATCAGCGGTAAGGGCACTGGACGTCTGTACGTCGTCAAAGGAATAATGAGGCAAGATCAGTACAAAGAAGTATTACAAAATCGGTTGATTCCGCAGCTCAGAGAATGGTTTCCAAATGGGGAACCATTCACTTTCATGCAAGATGGAGCTCCCTGCCACACTGCTCGGTCTGTTAAAGCTTTTTTGGCAGAAAAAAATATCCCTCTGTTTGATTGGCCGGGTAATAGCCCTGATGAAAAGAGAAGTGGCTAAAGATGTGATTACCAACAAAACCCAGCTCCTAGAAAAGATTATTCATGTGGGGAATCATCATCCTCAAATGCAGGAGACAGTACAATCTTGCATTGATAGCATGCCGCGCAGAATTAAAGCTTTGATAGCGGCTAAAGGTGGCTCAACTAAATATTGACTTTTACTAACATTAATTTCACTTTTCTTTAAAACTTAATAAACTTATGCTTTTCTAATTTAATGCTGTTTTATTTATGTCAAATAAATAGGTAATTGATTGGATAATATAAAAATAAAAAACAAATCAATTTAAAATAATAAAACGGTACAATATCACTCGGTAATTAATATTTTACATAAAATCTTGCAGCGCGTCTAATAATTTGGCCAGGGACTGTATATATACAGTCGACACTGTTTATAGTGAAACTCTATATAGTGAAAAACTCTTTATAGTGCAATTTTTTCAAGACCTAGAATATCTTACATACATAGCAATATATACGGATTTTTTCTTTATATAGTAAAAAAACTCTCTATAGTGAAATTTCGGTCAACATTTTGGTCTTTCATTATATAGAGTGTCGACTGTGTATATATATATATATATATATATATATATATATATATATATATATATATATATATATATATATATATATATATATATACATATATTCCACTATATTTGACTAAAGTTCAATAACATCGGAATGTCAGAAAAATAACATGCAGCGATTTATACTTTAACAGTATTAACAAATGTTTAACATAGGCGGCATTCCATTTTCCATTGGTATTATTAAGAAGGATGTATATCAGTAAGACAAAAATCAGCACAGTTATTTACCTAAAACCACTCTTGCTAATATTTTTACATTCCACCTTGAAAATTAACCATACATGTTAGCGCAATCTTTTTTCTTTTAATGCTGAGATGGGCATACGTCAAACTAATTATTTCACTTACCTTTTACCCACCCTAAGTTTAATTAATAGATCTAAAATTATCCGGAGGGAGTCTAAACGATTATTTTAAAAATCCGACAAATTATTCTAGAGGCGCCACTCTTTTGTAGACATTATATACAAGAATTTTCCTAGCTATAAATCCATTTTACACGTAATATCAATTTTTATGAGAATTTCAGTCAGTCTTATTTCTCTGCTTGTAGGCTACCAAGATAGATATCGACACAGGTATTGCTGCAAGTCCAAGTAAAATCCTTTGTCCAAAAACTTCAGCTATTATTCCACTTAGTAATGGAGAAATGAACATACAAAATGGGAATAAATTTTCATATGCAGCGATCACTTTTCCTCTATCACTCTCCATCGTCCTTGTAGTGATGATTTCTACGAAAGTTATGTCCATGAATGGCCTGATTAAACACATTAATCCTAAGAATATTAGGCAAACTGGTAGAGATGTGGAGAAAAACATTCCTATGTATGAAATAAAAAGCATGATGTCCCCATAAAATATCTTTTGATAATCTGGAACATTAGAAACAATATTCTTCA
Organism: Pachyrhynchus sulphureomaculatus; assembly: GCA_019049505.1. Lineage (NCBI taxonomy): Eukaryota > Metazoa > Arthropoda > Insecta > Coleoptera > Curculionidae > Pachyrhynchus > Pachyrhynchus sulphureomaculatus. The sequence continues at coordinate 6,544,115 of CM032454.1, forward strand.
GCTTCAATTTTGCTACTGTTGATATAATTCTGCAGAGACCGATCATCAAAAATATAAGTCCTACTGTTCTCCCTTTCACTTCAAATTCTATAAGCATTAGTAATCCCAGATTAGCGAATATTATCGCCATACTGAAGTCAGTAAACCCTTTCATATAAAACAGTTGTTTATAACGGGGCCATGATATACTTTTTATATTAATGGCGGCGGTTTTTAGTTCTTGAGCAGCTTTTTTAACAAATGTTGAGTCGTTTATTTGGGCTGTTGATTTTGCATCATCTGGCAGTCTCCTCATTGCTATAACTAAAAAGAAAATAAAATTTTATCTTGCTTGTAAATTAACAAAAGGTTGACCACACAAACAGACACACACCAAATGAATTGCATATGGTTCAATTTTTCAAATTTTGAGGTGAAGAAAATAATATGTTATGCCAACCAAAACGCAGAAATAATACACCACTAAGCAAAATAATAATAGCTACGTATTTTAATATAATACTGTTTATTTAGTTGGGTGGAATAGTATTCTAAAAAGGACACGCATTTATCAAATAGACCACATTTGTGGCTTAAGAACTGGGAATTAGCCTAGCAGGCTGTATTAAACGTTATTGTTTTAAAAAATGCAATAAAATACAGTGTGTCCCAAAAAGTTATATACAAACGGAGAAAAAGTTTATCTTACATATTACAAATAAAATTTATTCTTGATAAAAAGTTCTGCATCACGCGGGAATCCATAATGAAGCATCAAAAGTTTAAAATTGATGGTATACAGGGAAAATAAAAAATTATGATTTATAATGAAGAGTAAAGCGTGTTTAAATTTAAATACAGAGCAAAATATTATTTGGAAATGGTAATCGGAATTAAAACATTATGCTCACGTTTAATTTGTGGCCTTCCTAGTTAAAAATTAAAAAAAAAACTCCAGTAAACACGTCAGTAAGTGTCGATTTATTTAGGAATAAAAATTTAAAGAAATGTTTAAGATCACCACTTATGTTTCTTATTGCTGACAATTGTTTCGACACACTGTGTCTTCTTCTGGAGCACGATGTAAATTAACTAACAAAGTATGTTACAGAATATATAGTTTACCTAATTACAAGTACAACATTCATTAACAATCTTTACCTTAATACCAGAACAAGTTCAATAAAGAAGACCCTCCCCCATCTAACTGATCGTTAAGTAATAAACCTGAGGATTTTTTCTGGTTAATTTCTACCTGTTCTAAAAAATTCAGTATTTTTCTTCTTTCCGTTATGCAAAATTTTGAAATCTTCTTTGAATATATGATTTTCCTCTGTTAAATGTTTAACGTAATGAGATTTGTTATTTTTCATTCTATAGCTTTGTTTATGTTCCTTTATTCTTTTATAAAAAGATCTGCCTGTTTGTCTTATATACGTTTTATTGCAAGTGCCACAGCATAATTCGTGAACCCCCGATTTATTTTCTTTTTTTGTTTTACTTTTATTATTTTTAATAACATATATCTAACACATGGGCTGAAAAGTCCCGGGCCTAACACATAGATGGCGCTAGTTTTATTGCAGTCACCTTTTTTTCAGTTAATACTAACCTTCAAAAGACAGCTGTTAAAATTTCATGATATTCTATTCATTAGTTTGTGAGTTATTGTGCTAAGAGTGACGCTACTTTTGTTATTTTCAAAACAATGGATCAAAAACAATTTCGTGTTTTAATTTTACACTGCTTCTTGATGGGAAAAAAATACCGTTCAAGCGAAGCAATGGCTTGAAAAGTGTTATGGGGACTCCGCTCCATCAGAAACAACAATAAAACGTTGGTTTGCTGACATCAAACGTGGTCGTAGAGACACCGATGATGCAGAACGCAGTGGACGTCCAAATGAGGCGGTAACACCAGAAAACATAAAAAAAAATCCATAAAATCGTTTTGAATGATCGAAAAGTGAAGTTGCGTGAGTTAGCTGACATCGTAAAGATATCAAAAGAACGTGTTGGCTTTATATTGCATGAGCATTTGACTATGAGAAAGCTCTGTTCAAAGTGGGTGCCGCGTTTGCTCACTGTTTATCAAAAACAAGAACGTGTTGATGATTTTGAGCAGTGTGTGGCCATGTTTAAACGTAACAAACCGGAATTTTTGCGTCGATATGTGACAATGGATGAAACATGGATCCATCACTTCACTCCGGAATCAAAACGATCGTCATCTGAGTGGACAGCAACTGGTGAACCTCGTCCAAAGCGCCCGAAAGCACAACAATCGGCTGGAAAGGTTATGGCCTCGGTATTTTGGGATGTGCGTGGTGTAATATTCATCGACTATCTTGAGAAAGGAAATACCATCAACAGTGAATATTATATAGCGTTATTGGAGCGTTTGAAGGCCGAAATTGCAAAGAAACGACCGCATATGGCAAAGAAAAAAATTTTGTTTCATCAAGACAACGCACCGTGTCACAAGTCAATCAAAACAATGGCAAAACTACATGAATTGAACTTCGAATTGCTCCCACATCCACTGTATTCGCCAGATTTGGCTCCCAGCGACTACTGGTTGTTCGCAGACCTGAAAAAAATGCTCGCCGGTAAGAAATTTCGCACGAATAAAGAGGTTATCGCTGAAACTGAGGCCTATTTTGAGGCAAAAGATAAATCGTTCTACAAAAGTGGTATTGAAATGTTAGAGCGGCGCTGGAATGATTGCGTTGCTCTTGATGGAGATTACGTTGATGAATAAAGCTAATTTTGAACCAAAAAAACCGTGTTTTCTTTGTTAGGCCCGGGACTTTTCAGCCCATGTGTTAGCTAATGTGTTATTTGTACGAAAAGCGATATTTACATGATTTTTATGGAAAAAATTTTGAATTTTATTAGTAAATTTTCCAGTATAAGTGAGTGAATTGAATGAAATTTTTCTTTGTTTAGTTGTTTGTACGGGTACACCAGTCCTATTGCTCTTTTAAATTGTTTTTTCATTAAAATATTATCTACGAAATCGCTCTGAACCCAAAGATATATTGATAAATTTTTATAATATAAAAATATAACAACAAAATCCAAGTTTTTCTAATATATGTTAGAGTTGAATTGATTCAGCCGATACTTGGTGGAAATCCATAACTAGAAGATTTGCAAGAAGTAAAATACTATTAAATTCCCACTAAATTTTTTATTTTTAACACCATGACATGTTTCGCTGTACAACAGCTTATTCAAATGGTTTGTTACAAAATGGGGACAAAATTACTATTACATGAGGTATTATGGATAATTATGTCAGTATCTGACGGTTTATGGTAAATAGAAATACTGTGTTTGTTATTATGTCTTTTTATTGTTAGGTCAAGGAAGTTTAAGCTATTGTTGGTTTCAACTTCACTAGTGAATTTTATATTTTCGTGTATATTCAAAAAATTTTGAAATGTGGCAAGTTGTCTACTGGCATAGATATGTGGATGATATCTTATGTTGTATGTGTGATAGACAGTTTGATACATTTCAACATTTTTTGAATAATACACACAAAAATATAAAATTCACCAGTAAAGTTGAAACCAACAATAGCTTCAACTTCCTTGACCTAACGATAAAAAGACATAACAAACACAGTTTTTCTATTTACCATAAATGTCACATACTGACATAATTATCCATAATACCTCATGTCATCTACCAAGTCACAACTTGCAGTTTTCCATAATATGATTCACAGACTAATAAATATTCCTCTAAACCAAGACGATTTTCAAAAAGAATTTAATATTATAAAACAATTAGCAGTAAATAATGACTATTCACCATCCATAATAGATAATATAAAAAAAAACTTTACAAAAAAGCCATTAGTACAGTTTTTCCGAATAATAAAAAACCCTATAAAAACGTAAAGTCAGTAACGTACTATGGTAGATGCAACACTAAATTAAATAGTTTCTTGAGAAAATTAAATATTAACACAGCATTTAAAACATCCAACACACTTGGCAAATTTATAAAAGATAACAAAACTAAAACAGATTGAGACAATAGATCCGGAGTATACAAATTAAATTGTGGAAATTGCTCAAAAATCTATACAGGAAACAATTTTTCAAAAAGAATAAAAGAACATGCTTCATCATACATTAATAGAAAAAATAATTCAAATTTCAACCCAAACTTTTAAATATTACATACTTGCACAAAGTGCCTGAAACTTAATTACCTAGAATCTTTAGAAATAAACAAATTGAAAAATTCAGATTCCTTAATAAATGAACAAGTAGACTTAAATAATTCACCAGTACTAAATCTATTTTAATTAAAGTATTTTATTATCTGCCATAAATTGTTTATTGTAGTAATTTAATCCTCATTTTGTAACAAACCATTTGAAGATGCTGTCGTACAGCGAAATATGTCGTGTTAAAAATAAAAAATTTAGTAGAAATTTAAGTAGTGTTTTACTTCTTGCAAATCTTCTATGCTAGGGTTAATTGTATTTCCAATAGCCTTGTATATAGTTAATTAAAAGAAATATTTCCAATGGAGGAACCTATTTGGTTCGTTGAGCTTGTAATAAAATCATTCAATTTGGGGAAGATTTTAATCTTTTTATAAACCTTCTTCGTATTTCTATACTTAAACTAGATAAATATAATGAATTTAGGCCCATATCAATTAAGTCTTGTTTATTTGGAAAGCATAATTAAAAACTGATTAAAATAGAGGGTGGACAATGTTAATTTAAAGTCCAATTCAACTTCTGGAGAGCGAACTATGTAGCGCAACGATCTATATAAAATATTGTTTTACTGATAGTCAGTACTCAGTAACCAATAAGTAAATCCGCTCCAGTTTTCTAATATAATAGCGATAATGATGGATGGATTAACTTTTAAGGGTTAATATTTCAACCGTTAGTAACTTTCTGTTCTAACTTGTCAAGTACAAGAGCATAACTTCATAAAAAAAATGAAAAAATTAATAGGCTTGTTTCAATTCTTAAAGAACTATTTTTTTGTGTCTCTATATATTTAATTATTATTTATTCGTTATGAAACTTTGTTGTTGCTTCAAGATAGATGACAAAAAACAAGATGACGAAAGATAAAAGCCTTATTTATTAGTTGTGATTTATCTATTCCTATAAAGTTTAAGAATTTAAAGGATTATAAACAATACAAATGTCAACCCATGATTCGACATTTACTATTATTTCTTAAAATATTTTTTTGTTAATCACTATTTACTTTCTAAATATAAACCTAATCATTAATAAATTAAATCGCTTTAGATTAACATTGGACTTCCTGGAATAATGGGATTGAGATTATAAAATGATTTTTGGAAATAAGCTGAACCGCCGTAACAAGATCTTTTCAAAACTTCTATTAATTCTTAATTTAAGTACCTAGTATACAAGTATGAAATGCGGATTTCAGACAATAGATGGTGCACCAATGCAGTTTGTGCTATAAAGATTTGACACTGAGCCATTTTGTTGTGTCATCAACAAGTGTCAGAGGCGCATGAGTGATAAATTGTGTGCATAGTGTTGTGTTGTTGTGTTTAATATGTCGAAATTTATACCGAACAAAGAGCATTCGCGGATTGTATTAATTTTTTGTTTTCATTTGAAGAAAACTGCTGTTGAATCACACCGATTACTTCTAGAAGCTTATGGTGAACATCGCAAGATACGTGTGAACCATGGTTTCGGCGTTTCAAAAGTGGTGACTTCGATGTTGCAGACAAGGAACGTGGAAAACCGCCAAAAAAATACGAAGATGTGGAATTGCAAGCATTGTTGGACGAAGATGATTCGCAAATACAAAAACAACTCGCCGAGAAATTGGGCGTTAGTCAACAAGCTGTTTCCAATCGGCTACGAGAGATGGGAAAGATTCAGAAGACCGGTAGATGGATACCACATGAGTTGAACGACAAGCAAATGGAAAAGAGCAAAAACAGGTGTGACATTTTGTTCGCTCGGTACAACAGGAAGTCGTTTTTGCATCGTATAGTTACAGGGGATGAAAAGTGGATTTATTTTGAGAATCCCAAGCGCAAAAAATCATGTGTAGACCCAGGCGCACCATCCACATCGACCGCAGGATCGAATCGCTTTAGCAGAAAGACGATGCTCTGTGTTTGGTGGGACCAGAGGGGCGTGGTATATTATGAGCTGTTAAAACCTGGGGAAACAGTTAATACTAAACGTTACAACGTTACGAGCATACTTGGAATAAAGCACTTTTTATCATTCTTCCGAATTTAACATGTTTTTTTAGAAAAAAAAATCCGCATTTCATACTTGTACACCTGCTATACAGAAAGTAATGGAAGTAATAGCAATAGTAAGCGGAGAAGTGTTGAAGAGGTTAAAAGTCTCGTCAGTTTTATCGGACAGATGGGATACACAATTTAACATGGAATTCCAATCGCCAGATGATACTTTCAACACAGCTGTTGTGAGTTCTTAAACAACCCGCTTATCACGAATCTTTACAAACCATTACATTTTACATATTACAGTCGGAGTATCTCACTCATTTTGAGAGTATGTTTAAACTCTTTTACGCTCCTTCGTGTTGTTGTAGATGTATAAATACTACATTAACTTGAAGACAACTGGCATTTTAATTTAATTTTAGTCAAATCTATCTCAACGAAAAATCCAACAGAAACCTAAGTTTCTCCCGATCAGGTCTTGACTTCTTCCAAATGTGTGTGTGTGAAACAAATGACCGATCAAAATTAATTTGGTTTTAAATTTTCAACATTATTCCGACAAATAAATAACAAAAAAACGACCAAAGACCAATAGGTCCTAATTCTTATCCAAAACTTTACTAAATACACGACCTCTAAATTCTTTGGTTTTAGTTCGGGAAAAATTGTTAGTTTTAAAATAGCAGTAACATATTTACAGGGTGCGGCATTTAAATCCGGACAAATTAAAAATTTTTTTAAAAGAAAATTTTATTCGTCAAAAATTAAAATGAAAAAAAATCCTTTTGCATATAAGTTCTGTGACCTATCTAGAGTGGAATTATTCGATGTAATCCCCCCCTCAGCTGCAATGACGCCTTTATCCTTGGCCTGAAGCGCCCGAACGCTCTCTTTAAAGCAGGGCTGCCAGAACTTTTTAAACCAGAACGTGTTTCTCGAATGACTCTCAGAGGCATTATATTTAGCAACAATGTCATATACAGTTGGTCTCGGGTATCCGAAGAAGCGAATTATTTCAGTCGCCAAACGTCCAGCGCGAAGACTTTCGATAATCGCGGCACTTCGGTTGTACTCCGCATTTGTTCGCAACGGCTCGGTCATTTCGAGGTTATGAGTATTTACTAGAAGTATGTGGCTTTCACGAACGTCAAACAACGACCTATAGCGGAACTATTATATGGCGGAAAATTAAAATTTAAATCCTATCAAATACATAAAATGTAAAAAAATGCCAAGTCTCGCAACGTAGTCCTTCCACCACAAAAAGTTGTGAGATCTCATGTAAAACTAAGTCAGTTATTTTAGTTAGTATCTTTGGAAGCACCTATTCAACAACTTTGTCATAAATTGTTATCTATTTAGTTACCTACCAACATTTATAGTGACGGCATCAATATTAGACATCTTTACTTCTATAATAAATATAATGACTTGGCGATCGCATGGCAACATAATCACATAAGAATAATCTACTATTTCGGTTGCTAAGTAAGTCTAAACAGTGCACTTAAGAATAAAGTATTTTAAATAGTAGATTATTCTTAGATGATTATGTTGCCGTGCGATTGCCAAGTCATTATATTTATTATAGAAATAAAGGTGTCTAATATTGATACGGTCACTATAAATGTTGGTAGGTAACTAAATAGATAACAATTTATGACAAAGTTGTTGAATAGGTGCTTCCATAGATACTAACTAAAATAACTGACTTGGTTTTACATGAGATCTCACAACTTTTTGTGGTGAAAGGACTGCGTTGCGAGACTTGGCATTTTTTTTGATGGGATCTCATTTCTTTTTGTAGGTAGTCCTCTTTTTTTTTCTTCTCGGGTAATATTTCTTGTACGTCAGCTATGGATTTTCTTAAAGCCCAGTCCTTGTCTCTATTCGTTTTTCTCAAAGGCTATGATGTAACAATTTTTGACAAGTCTGGACGATAAGTGCTTCTAAGTCGATTATACTCAACGATTGCGGACTCCTGAGCTTTAATACTATCGAAGTCGACATTAATTAGATGTAATCTGCCCAGACTTATCACTCTCGAAAGTGCCACATATGCTGAACACTGAAGAACCAATGGCCATCAGTGCACTGTTTAGACTTAGCCCCTGACTTTTGTGTATGGTAATAGCATAGGCTATACATATCGGAAACTGTTCGCGATGAACATAAGCTCTATTAATAATTTCAAATTTAGTTTTGACTGGACCAAGTTCGTAAAGATGTTCATTATTAAATGTAATATGTATTTTTTTTTTTATTTTATTTGTATTTTCAGGATCAACCTTTACTCCTTGTGCTATACCAATAGAACCGTTGACTAAGCCAAGACTCACGTCAACATTTCGTCTTAACATGACTTTTGCTCCTATTTTAATAACTAAATTCTCTTCTAGCCCTGCTGTCATGGAAGCATCATCTTCATACTTTTTTATAATTCAAATATACTTAAAGAATTTCACTTAAATTTTTTTTAATTTTACGAAGTAGATAAGTATTATTAAACGAATATATTTGATAAATGAAAAATATTATTAAATATAATATATTAATTAATAAATAATACAAATTACTCATAATTATGGATTTTTTAGTGATTAATTAACTTTATACGACGTATTATTTACCGGGACTCACGGTTGACCTTGCATTATGCTATGTATGGCTGAGCGCTGCGCGCTCTCCGTGCTCTATCTCAAAAACGGGTAAGCGTATAAAAAAACGTTTAGGACAAAATTTGTAGAGAATTTTATGATCTACAATTTTCATAATAGATGCAAATATCATTGAAACCATAGGAAGCGAGATATTTGCGAAAAAACCGATTTTTGTGACCTTTGACCTTGAATATCTTAAGACGCGGACACGAGATTTTATGAGACTTTTGAGACAACTTTTAGAATGCCAAAATAAAGGGTTATACTAGTTTATAGCTTATTATCTCTTATTCCGAGGTTGACCCTCTTTTTTGGCTTAAGTGACGGTACAATTTAGAAAATGGGACTGAAACTTCGGGATGTTTCAGTTTTTCCTTCCTTTATAGGCTAAAAACTAACTAAATTCAAAATTTAAAGTTTGTGTGTCTGCTAGAAGTAGAATTTTGATGATCGGTGAGTGTGTTAGTGACAAAATTAAAGAACTTCGACTGGCGTAGTTCGTAAACTATAAGGTATAAATAGTAGGTAATTTAGGAATATAGCTAGTATAGTATGTCCTCTTGGTCACTGAAAATTCAGGCTTCTAGCTTTATCCACAACGAAGTTACAGGGGGGTCGAAAGTGCCGTAAGTAGCTTCGAGAAAAGGATGGTACGGCTGTGCTTTCTGCTCGACTTGACGGGGGCAGTACCGTGCCCCCAGATTTGTCCAGATTCAAGCGCTACACCCTGTATATTTGCGTTACTGATGTAATTTGTTATATTTTCTTTCAATAGAAAACTATTATCAAGGTCAAGGCAATTAAATATATACTTCCAAGTCTAAGAAGCGATCTATCTTTTAATGAAGCATTTATTAGTTATGCGTAACTCAAAAAAGCGAGCTTTTATTTTAGGCACATGGAGGCTTAAAGTGTTTGGGAACTAAAGAATGATAGTTATACCATAGACGATTGAACTGATATAGATTTATACCTCAAAGGGCCGCTACTCAAATGGAAATACAAAACCCCGGACGGATAAAATTTAAAAGTAGTTACATAGTCTGATAAGAATAATTCTTTCGTCTATCGTAGATAAATATAAACGTACAAGTTATTCGACCTCCCGACTTGTATGAACGTGCAATGCAGATTTTATTATCCAGTCAAAATAGACATTTAACTTGGTATAGGTCTTAAATACACTATTACAAATAAAATATCAAAAGTCCCCACCGATCCTACGTCTGCTAAAAATTTTATTCAAGATCAAAGATCAAAAATATCGGTTTTCCTCATTTTTCTCGTAAACGGTAAGGGTTATCACCATTCCTGAGATATCTCAATTCCAAAAGTTGGAGAGTTGTATTTTTTTTAACGTGGTTTCCCCAGTAGGCATACTCCACGATCTATAGTGATTAAGTTTTATTAGACAATATCCCACATCGCGAGTGGGAAGAATATTATAAGAAGCTGCTAACAGAAGACAGACAAGAATTCCAAGAGGAGAACCTTGAAGAAGAACAGAATAAGGAAATAAAAGAGATAGAACTAAGCTATGAAGAAGTAAAGAACACAATAAAACCACTCAAAAATAATAAATCTGCAGGGCCTGGAGGTGTGGTAAATGAAATGATTAAGTACGGGTCTAATAAATTACATCGAATGCTGAGAAACATGTTCCACAGAGCGATAAATGGAGAAAAAATACCAGAGGAATGGTCAAAAGCTTTATAGTATCTATATTTAAAAATGGGGACCGCAGAAAATGCACGAATTATAGAGGCCTAAGCATAATATCGAATATGGGACGTTTGTATGGAAAAATTATTAAAAATATCATGGAGGAAAATATAAAAGGAAAAATTGGAGAAGACCAAGCAGGCTTTACGGCCGGAAAATCATGTATAGACCACATATACACTATAAAACAAACAATGGAAAAAAAAACTGGCAAAGAATAGAGAAGTTCATCTAGCCTTCATAGACATAAGAAAGGCCTATGATTCAGTACCAAGACAAAGATTATGGAACGCAATGATAGAAATAGGCATTGACAAAGGACTAATATACGCAGTAAAAGCTCTCTACGAAAACAACACAGTGAACATAAAAATAGGACATAAAATAGGGAAGAGATTCCAAACATCAAAAGGCCTATTACAAGGATGCTCTACATCCCCAACACTATTCAAAATATACCTCGAACAAACAATAAAAAAATGGAAGCAAAACTATAGTGGAATGGGAGTCCCAACACGAGAAGATTACTTATATACTCTAAATTTCGCAGACGACCAGGTAATAGCGCAAGATGAGGAAGACCTCAGTTATATGGTAAGAAAACTGAAAGAAGAATACACTAAAGCAGGATTAGCAATAAACTTTGATAAAACGGAATACCTAACAACAAAGGAGGGAAACGTGGAGAATCTAGAAGTCGATAACGAAACAATAATCAAAGGAACCGATAGATTTAAATATTTAGGAATCATCATTTCAAAAAACGCAACATCAGAAGAACAGATTAAAGATAGATTAGGACAAACGCGGACATGCATAAGACAATTAAATTCCATCCTGTGGGACAAGCACATTACAAAGAGAAACAAAACACGCATATACAAATCAATAATACAAAGCATAATGACATACGGGTCAGAAACATGGACGATTAACAAAAGAAATAAATCTAAAATTAACGCGCTAGAGATGGAGTATTGGAGAAGATGTTATAGAGTGACACGTATGGAGAGAATAACAAATGAAGAAATAAGAAGCAGAATGAACATCAAAAAGAACGTAATAAACACCATTGAAGAAAAACGATTAAAATGGTATGGACACATAAGACGGAGCGAAGATAATAGGTGGATAAAGAAAATAACGGAGTGGAGCCCTATAGGGAGGAGGAAGACCCAGACGATCGTGGAGAGACGATGTGGACGAGGCTATGGAGGACAGGGGATTAACGGATGGAGACTGGGAAGATATAAACGGATGGAATCAAAGGCTGAGAGAAGGAAGACAGCGTTAGCTGTAGAAAATCCTTGATATATATATCACTTTCCCTTGGTTGGACGTTTGTTTTCGATCCGATCCGACGACCCATCTGACTGCGCCAGGGAGGTTTCCGATGTTATTTTGGCCGGTATGGAGGCCTACATCCCTTTTTCGAAGAAATGCCCTTCCAACGGCAAGCCTTGGTTTGACCGAAAATGCAAAGAAGCTGTTGATTCTAAACATCTTGCATACCGACAACGGCGCGAAAATCCTAACACCATAAATCGTAACACATTTGTTCGTGCCAGGAACAGATGCAAAGAAATTATCGACGAAACCAAGGAGGTACACAATCAACGGATTAGAAACAAGCTTCTCGCCTGTCCGGCAATTCAGGGTCCTTTTGGTCGGTCGCTAAGGCAGTTAGTCAAAATTTCACCAAATCCACCACTCACACGGCCAGAAAATTCTATTGCAACGACACCTGTTGAGAAAGCGAACTTGTTGGCTGAACTCTTTGCTTCACATTCTACTGTCGATTTCCAAGGAAAAACACCACGTACTATTCCCATAGTGCAGTCAAGGACGCCCGATGTTGTCTTCAGACAGCGTATTCTGATGAAGCTAGACACCAAAAAGGCTTCTGGCGCTGACGGAATACCTGCCATAGTTTTTAAAATCTGTGCGAGGGAACTAACACCAGTTTTCTGTAGACTTTTCAACCTATCCTACAGAAAGGGAATATTTCCTTCCTGCTGGAAATGCGCTACAGTTCAGCCGATACCTAAAAAAGGCAAGAAGACCTTGCCAAATAACTACCGACCAATCACACTGCTTTCAATAATATCGAAAGTCATGGAAAAGGCTATCAATCAGCATCTTCTAAAATATCTTGAAGGATTCAACATTATTAGCGATCACCAATATGGCTTTCGTAAAAATAGATCAACAGGAGATCTTCTGACTTATGTAACACATGTTTGGAACAATGCAATTGAACACTTTGGAGAATCTCGAGCGGTTGCTCTGGACATATCCAAGGCATTCGACCGTGTTTGGCACGATGGGCTGTTGGCTAAGCTACGTTCTTATGGTATGTCGGAAAAGTTCTGTTTGTGGCTCTCATGTTTCCTCAGAGAGCGTTCTTTACGAGTGGCAGTCGACGGATTTCTTTCTAACACCTTCACTATCAACGCCGGTGTACCTCAAGGCTCCATACTGTCTCCTACTCTTTTTCTCATTTACATTAACGATCTGCTGGAAAAGACCGAGAATCCAATCTACAGCTTTGCAGATGACAGTACACTTATCTCTTCATTCACTTTGAACGCTCGGACATCGGCTACTCAGACGAATATCCGCAGACAGCAGGAAGTCGTTCAACTTAACAAAGACCTGGAAGAAATTCTATCTTGGAGTGACAGTAACCAAGTGGAATTTAACGCTACAAAAACCCAGGCGGCAGTTTTTTCTAAAAAAGTTAACGTTGCTGAACCCGACATAGTTATGTCGGGACACTCCATTCCTCTAACATCGTCACTCAATTTGTTGGGCGTTAATTTGGGAGCAAATATGTCCTGGCATGAACATGTTGCAGGCATAGCAAGGAGAGATTCTCAAAAGTTGGGAATATTATTTCGAACCAGAAAGCTTTACACTCCACAACAACTGTTAATTCTTTACAAAGCTCAAATTCGACCAACTATGGAATACTGCTCCCATGTTTGGAACTCCGCTCCCAAACATACACTGCATTTGTTGGATTCTATTCAGAGAAGAGCTGTTCGTCTGATTGGAGACCCGGAACTGACCGTCGGCCTTGATTCGCTGGAACATCGAAGAACGGTTGGCGACTTGAGCCTATTCTACAAGTACTTTCATGGAAAGTGTTCAAAGGATGTGGCCCGCTTAATTCCTCCCAGAGCGGTGCATGTTAGAAGAACACGTCGCGCTAATTCTTCACATCCTTATGAGGTTGAGCTTGTTACTCGCCGTACAACACTTTTCAAGCAGTCTTTTATATGGAGAACATCATCCCTTTGGAATAATTTGCCCAGGACTGTGTTTCCCACCGAGTACAATCTACAGCGATTCAAGAACAACGTGAATCGCCTTCTCCGCGCACGTGTCGCTCCTGTAGCGCTTTAGGGACTTCCCTGTAGCACGTGTGCTAGACCCATAAAAAAAAAAAAAAAAAAAAAAAATATATATATATATATATATATATATATATATATATATATATATATATATATCCTATTGATTGAAAAAATGGTACTATTGGTAATGATTAAAGTGGAACGGATTATTGTTGATTTCGGGAAAATTTTAGTCTGATTGATAATCTTCAAATGCTACTTCAACAGTAATGTTTTCATCTTCGCTTTCTTCTTCCTCTTCTTGCTGGATTTCTATAGATTGTTCTAAGAAGAAAGATGTATCAGTTGTCTCTTCGCTGATACCATAAGAATCCTCATCTGGTTTATTTAATTCAACATCGGAGCAAGACTGGCCTAGACAATTGATACATACTGGTGAACAATATATTCCAACTTTTTTACAGCCACAATTTTTACTACAACCCTTCTTGCAATTACAAAAAACAGTGTTTTTCTGGAGCAGGTGGGAGTAAAGTTCAAATTGGCTCCAAACTGTTATCTATTAATTTCTAGGAATAAAAATTTAAACAAATGTTTAAGATCACCACTTGTGTTTATTATTGCTGACAATTGTTTCGACACACTGTGTCTTTTTCTGGAGCACGATGTAAATTAACTAACAAAGTATGTTTCAGAATGCATAGTTTACCAAATTACAAGTACTAAATTCATTAACAATATTTACTTTAATACCTAGAACAAGTTTAATAAAGGAGACCCTCCCCCATCTATTTGATCGTTGAGTAATAGACCTGAGGATTTTTTCTGATTAATTTCTACCTGTTCTAAACAATTAGTAATTTTCCTTTCTTTCCGTTATGCAAAATTTTGAAATCTTCATTGAATCTATGATTTTCCTCTGTTAAATGTATGGCGTAATGAGATTTGTTATTTTTCATTCTAAAGCTATGTTTATGTTCGTTTATTCTTTTATAAAAAGGTCGCCTGTTTGTCCTATATACGTTTTATTGCAAGTGCCACAGCATAATTCGTAAACCCCCGATTTATTTTCTTTTTTTGTTTTACTTTTATTATTTTTAATATGTCGAGATAAGGTGTTATTTGTACGGAAAGCGATATTTACATGATTTCTATGGAAAAAATTTTGAATTTTATTAGTTAATTTTCCGGTATAGGTAAGTGTATGAAAATTTTCTTTGTTTAGTTGTTTGTACGGGTACACCAGTCCTATTGCTTTTTTAAATTGTTTTTCATTAAAATATTATCTACGAAATCGCTACTGTATCCATTGTTTATACTAAATTTGTTTTATAATATGTAATTCTTTCTGAAAATTGTCTTCCGTTAATGGTGTATTTAGTAGTCTATGGATGAAACTATTATAAGCCTAGATTTTATGTGTTATGTGGGGTTTACGAATTATGCTGTGGCACTTGCAATAAAACGTATATAGGACAAACAGGCAGACCTTTTTATAAAAGAATAAACGAACATAAACATAGCTTTAGAATGAAAAATAACAAATCTCATTACGCCAAACATTTAACAGAAGAAAATCATACATTCAAGATTTCAAAATTTTACATAACGGAAAGAAAGGAAAATTACTGAATTGTTTAGAACAGGTAGAAATTAATCAGAAAAAATCCTCAGGTCTATTACTCAACGATCAATTAGATGGGGGAGGGTCTCCTTTATTAAACTTGTTCTAAGTATTAAGGTAAATATTGTTAATGAATTTAGTACTCGTAATTAGGTAACTATGTATTCTGAAACATACTTTGTTAGTTAATTTACATCGTGCTCCAGAAGAAGACACAGTGTGTCGAAACAATTGTCAGCAATAATAAACATAAGTGGTGATCTTCAACATTTGTTTAAATTTTTATTCCTATTTATATTATGGATCTCCATCAAGTAACGGCTAAGTCAGGGTAGTATCTATTAATTTCCAACCCCAGTATTCTGGGTCCAGTTGATTGCTTAGCCACACCTGAACGTGACAGAATGCACGATATAAGTATTGATAAGCAGAAGCAGATGTTGTAGAAAGACAAGATAGTTGTACTATTTTATTGTTCCGTGTATTTTTTACAAAACTTAAGTATCTGTACTTATCTATACAATCAATTTTTTTTTTCAAACATTCGACTAGGCGGGGGGTAATTATTATTGTCAAATACTGTAGATTGAATATCCTCTCGAATAATTTCTGCCGCAGCTTTCAGTATCCTAAATGGTCCTTCTTTCTCATTTTGTTTTCTATTGTCATATCAAGTTTTGTTGAAAATATCGTGCTGATTGTCAATAAAACAGATAAATGTTTAAACTTCCTTGTTTCTCAGTCATAATAATTTTATTACCAAATTTTAATCTTGTCTTATTTGTTCTATTATCTATAGCTGGATTTTTGCATATATTTTTTAATTCTTTAATGTATGCAATATTTCTTCCATCGCCAAAGTAATAGAATCATCTTCACGACGACCGATTTTACCCTCCGTGGTGGGTCTCAAAAATGAATTATATTAATTATTATGATACTTAGCCTCAGCAGCCACTAAATTACATTCATACTCAATGCGTGCAATAACAGCTTTTGCTACGTCATCAGAACGAGTCCGAGCTACCTTCAGAATAGAATCTTTAAATGGAAGTGTAGCAACATGATAAATTTTACGCCGAACATTCTGTGCTTTCTTTTCAGCCTCTTCATTTGCTTCACCGCCGCAAAATAAGCAATCATTTTTAAAACAAAAAACCGACCCACTTACTCGCACTCTAGTACGAGGTAGACTAAACGTAGATGTACTGGCTTATTCCATCTCGTGCTGTCTTTTAACTGCAGCAATACTCCTCTTTCGAGCGTACATTTTACGACACTGCACATGCATTGTCACGGATTGTTTGTCTTTCAGGTATTCAAGAAACCCGTCATTTCTTTCAACACTTGAATCAATCGAAGCCTTCATTCCACGATCACCAACAACAATTTCACTTTCAATCAAATGTTTACTACAAATAAAGCAAAAGTGCGACATTTTTTAAAAAATATTTAACGGCACAAATTGAAATCAATAATATTATCAATAAGCACGTTCACTTTCACTACGAAAAAACGTTTAATACTAAAAGTAGTTTTTTCATTTACGTCTTCAAAAAAGGGCAGATATACGACCGTCGCATTCGAACAATGGAGTAGCTGACAGATGTTGCTCAAGGTTATACGGGCGAACGGAATTAGGGACCAAGTGCATATTCATTCTGAATCATATAATTTTGTACGTATTTTAGTGTGTGAGTCACAAAACCGATATTTCCATATTTTTACTTATATTGAAAATATTTAACGGCACAAATTGAAATCAATAATATTATCAATAAGCACGTTCACGTTCACTACGAAAAAACGTTTAATACTAAAAGTAGTTTTTTCATTTACGTCCTTCAAAAAAGGGCAGATATACGACCGTCGCATTCGAACAATGGAGTAGCTGACAGATGTTGCTCAAGGTTATACGGGCGAACGGAATTAGGGACCAAGTGCATATTCATTCTGAATCATATAATTTGTACGTATTTTAGTGTGTGAGTCACAAACCGATATTTCCATATTTTTACTTATATTGAACGTCCAATGACGTATACAGGCTGCGATATCTCAGGAATGGTGATTCGTAGGAAAAAAGTATAAGAATAATTTTTATAGAGAATTGCATGATCTACACCTTTTGAATGGCTTATTTTTACGATAACACGTACCGTTTACGAGAAAAATGCGAAAAACCGATATTTTTGACCTTTGACCTTGAATAAAATTTTTAGTAGACGCAGGATCGGTGGGGACGTTTGATATTTTATTTGTAGTAGTGTATTTAAGACCTATACCAATTTTCAGCTCTATGCGAATTATTACGAAGCTACCACTTTTTTTGTCTATTTTGACTGGATAATTAAGGCAAAACAGTGCATGACCAAACAACACTTTTTAATAAAAAACAATACCAAAAATAATACACATACAAATACTAATAATGAAAAATCTTAATAACTTACCTTAAAAAGTTATGTTTGGTCCAGTGCTGTTTTATTGAATTCTATTTTAAAGAGACACCACACAGATTACACTTTGGTTAAAAATGCGTTAAAAACAAAACAATAACCGGTATCCAAGTACAAATTTATATAATATATTCAAAATATTCAAGAGAATAATAATGATCACAGAAAGGTTTTGCAACACTTATTTTGGCACGCCTTTGTCGCTTTATTTTAAGCATGCGCAAAATTAAAGGACAGAAATTAAATATAAAAGGTTCGTTCCAACCTTAAATCACAAACAGATTTCCAGCAATTTGCAAATCGTGTTTATCGCGCATGTCTGTAAAAATATTGACTTCTGATTAATTTTTATATGGATGGTTGGAACAGCTGATAATTTACTTGACGTGTGAATAAATATAACCTAACAAACTTAGGCCGGTCGAATCTTTGAATCTTGTCTTGAATAACCATAATTTTTTTTTATTTACAAGACTAAGCATAAAAGTCAAAATGGGATCTAGAAGGTATGTGATAAGGTTAATGTGTAAATATATCCAACATTATTTATTAACGGTATAATTATACTAAATCACTCCAAATGTTGGAAGTTGTGAGATGTTCTCACGACTTTCGTGGTGTCCAAGCAATACAACCCTTTTTAAAATTATTTTATTTAAAGCTTCCACTTTGTGGGATTATAGGTTATGTTGCAAGCAAAATCAAAGTAGTTGCAATACGCATGCGCCAAATTATTGGTTAGAAGATAATCCGCAAACTGTTCTGATAGTTTTCAAACAGGTTTGAATTTTATTTGGAACATAAAACTAATAGTTTGCTAACCGTTAATAACTTTGGTTGGTACGCAGTTAACTTACTGCGCAGAATCCCGACTGCAAGAAACTGTTTCTGAAACGCGTTGGAAACGAACCTATAAAGACTGTAGTTATTGTTATTTGAAGCATGCGCAATCGTAAAATGACGAAATTGTTTCTCTGTTTACTACAATGAATAGGGCCGCGCCGGCTCTGTGTGCGGCGCATACAGGCGCTAAGGCATCAGAGACGCTTCAACAGTTATCATGCTGACGTGAACCGTTTTTCACCATTTACGAAAAAGAAGCGCTTCATAGGTTTCGCACACAGGCGTTGTCGAGGGTCGGCGCAGCCCTGACGATGAATTCTGTAATTTAAAACCTAACAATGACGTCTAATTGGAACCCACCGTTTGAAATACACTGTATTAATACAAAATAAAAATTCCTTTATTAAGGATAACATTCTCCCTTATTAACGAAGTTATATTTGAGAGGTTCATTATTCTTATCACTGATATGGTAGGGCATGTTTTTTTTTTTCTCCTTATGTATATAACAGCGTTTCTCAACCTGTGGGGCGCGCCCCACTAGGGGGGCGTGATTACACTATTGGGGGGACGCAAGCGTATCGGGAAGAAATTATTATTAAAAACATTTAATATAATTTATTGAAAGGAAAGCAAAAAACAAAATACATTCTGACATAATAAAAAATAAAATACACATTTACACTGATATAATACACCTATAAATAGGCTTGTATTAGTACTATACAATGTATTTACCTAATAATTAACATATCATCATCATCATTTTCAGAACCATGCTCGTTTGTGCATTTGTTGATGCTTCACTATCGTCTAATGCTCGCTTACGCCCCCTTAAAAATTTCTCCATAATTCTGTATAAATTTACTGCCGTGAATACTTAATTTCAATTAACACGTAAATTACAACATACACATTCACGATAAATCCGATAGCATTAGAAGAATCAACTCAACTGAGACGGGCGGTAATTGAACGAGGTGCAGCATTTTATATACTTTTGGGCAGACTTTTCGAATGTTCGAGACAAATCGGAACTTCTGGCGAAGCCGCTACCGATATGGTGGACGTGTCAGAGAGCAATAGAGAGGCGTTGATTCTAGTTTTGTCAACGCACCAGATATGTGTTGCCAAATATGAATAAATTTACTTATTCTTGTTAGTTTGTAAGGTTTGTAATTAAGGTCATAGTGTAGCTTTAGCATCAAAATACTGAAAATACATTATTATTGCAGGCATTGTGATTGTATGAGAGGGGGGGGGGGGGGCATGAAAATTATGTTTGAAAATTGGGTCGCAAATACTGAAAGGATGAGAAACGCTGGTATATAAGGTAAATACTCTGAAATTGAAATTATAATCTTTTATTGCAAATCACACAATAATCAATTAGTGTTAGAGTTATGTTGGGATATTAGAATCTATGGCACAACATTTGTGTATTCGACTCGCGTCTAACCATGTTAGCTTCATCAAGAGCGATAACTGACTGTCGGCTCACTAATTGCTCCTGATGATGCTAACATGGTGAGTATAACCCCCACTGGTGTAGTGATGATAACCGGCGAATAGTGTTAGGATAGTATTATTTTTATCTGCATAAAATGATTTTGGAAATGAACTAAAATTATTCTGTGGGTGTGACAGAGTAACGTATCATTTGTTCAATCTGAGCCTTCACTTTTAACACAAATGTAATGAAGCACTAATATAACAAAAAAAAAAAAAAAAAACCGCTCAAGTGCAAGTTGAACTTGCGCAATTAGTGTTCCGTACGTTGACTGCTTTTAAAATAAAAAATGTTGTAAGGGAAGTATAAAATGATCAGTGACTTCACAAAACACACCCCAAATGAGTTTTCAACAAAGTTTATTTCCAATCTTTATTGAAAATGACTTGAAATTTCTGTTTTTTTTATATACCAGATAAATTATTACAGGGTAATATACTCGTGATAATTTTCGTTCAATCTACAACCCGTGGAGAATATTCCAGAATTTTTTCAAAATTTTTTGATAAGTACTTTTCGAGATAAGGCGGGTGGACAGCGACTTTTCGCGATTTTTTAAAAATAATACAAAGAAAAGTGCGCGCAAGTATTACATTATATGTATATTTGTTACTCGTGTTTTCACAAGCTTTCATTTGACACCAACTCGATTACCTAGTAAAAAAAAATTTTTTTCACTTCCGTTTTCACCCCCCAAAACTAACCCCTTAAGTCAAAATTTAACTTTCAAAACTACATGGCTCTGATGAGGCCATCAATTCCTATATTATTACCAAATTTCAACTTTCTATGACAAATAGTTTCGGAGAAAATCGGGTATGACAGACGGACAGACACCGAAATGATCTTATAAGTGTTCCGTACGGAACACTAAAAATTAGACATATGTTTATAGAAGTTTCATAGTTTAGTGCAAAACATGCTAATTTCAATTTATATTTTGTATTGAAGTACTAAAGGATGTGATAAAGACCTGCTAGATACAACTTTAATTTAGAAACTTTTTATGTAGACACATCAGATACTAAAAACCGGAAGCTAACCATTCCCGTTCCACAGACATTAGCTGGTCGTGTGGTGAATTAAGTAAAAATTAATCTGCCTGAGCAATCTGAGAGAATCAAGGACAATTGCCCTCTGCATCATCATTGCTAGTGAATCAACTGAGGCGCAGCAAGCAAGCAAGGTATCTTCTTAAGGTTCTTTAGGAATGTGTTCTTAATTTCTCCTAACACTCCGATGATTATGACCATCATTTTTACTGAATATCAACGGAGCAAATTGCAAAGTTCGTAGTTTAAATCTTTGTACTTAGAAACATTTTTTCTCCTCTTTGATTGCTCTGTTTGTTACTGCAGGTGCCGAAAAACTCAATTACATAAATTGTCTTTTGCGGTTTTATCGAGAAGAATTATATCAGGTTTGTTGGCTTGCAAAACGTCTTTGTGGTTTGAAAGGCAAAATTCCAATAAATGCGGCATCATTTTCTACAACCGACTTAATCTCTTCCGGAATATCGGCAGTCTGGAAACGTCAATACCGTCCAAGAAGATAATATAGGACACGCAACGCTGAATTATGACGATGAACGTAAGATGATATAGCGTAAACAGGACACGCTGAAATTATTCTTTTATATGTATATATATATATATATATATATATATATATATATATATATATATATATATATATATATATATATATATATATATATATATTTCAATTTTCTTATTGTGATCCTTTCCTTTTATTATTGATGTTTCGGCACAGTTTGCCTTTCTCAAAATTCTTGTTTAGTTTGGCTTGGACGATGTTTAGGTTAATATTTTTCCTAGCCCATTTCAATGAATTACACCGTATTCTTTTTTCATTTTTTCTTTACAAGAACCACATGTTAATGAATTGTCAGTGTCATATATTTTTATTTTAAAAATTAGAACGAACACAACATGTAAACTACATTACAGTACTATAAACATAGTTTACATGTGTTCGTCCCAATTTTTAAAATAAAAATGTATGACACCGACAATTGATTAACATATGGTTCTTGTAACGAAAAAATAAAAAAAAAAGAGTACGGTGTAATTCACTGAAATGGGCTATGATAAATATTAACCTAAATATCCACGTCCAAGCCAAAGTAAACAAGAAGTTTGAGAAAGGCAAACTGTGCTGAAACGTCAATAATAAAAGGAAAGGAACACAATAAATTTTGGGAAGTTTCATTCTATAATTGACTTCCAAATCCAAGAAAATTGAAAAAAAAAAAAAAAAAATTACATACGGGGTCAAAGAAAAATAACAAAATCATACATATACATACATACATACATACATATATATATATATATATATATATATATATATATATATATATATATATATATATATATATATATATTAAACCTTTTATTTACCTAACTTGGTTGTTTTTCTTGAGTAATTAGGTTCTTTTGAAAAAAATTCAATGCTGGCATTTTAAAAAAAAAAAATTATTCCCTTTTTTTAATTCATTCTAAAATTCGGTATACCTACAATTTTAAAAAATATGTTTGTAAAGTTTTTTTTAGTGTTCCGTACGGAACACTTATAAGATCACTTCGGTGTCTGTCTGTCTGTCTGTCTGTCTGTCACACCCGATTTTCTCCGAAAACTATTTGACATAGAAAGGTGAAATTTGGTAATAATATAGGAATTGATGGCCTCATCAGAGCCATGTAGTTTTGAGAATTAAATTTTGACTTAAGGGGTTAGTTTTGGGGGGGTGAAGTCGAAAGTGAAAAAAAAATTTTTTTACTAGGTCATCGAGTGTGGTGTCAAATGAAAGCTTGTGAAAACACGAGTAAAAAATATATATATAATATTATACTTGCGCGCACTTTTCTTTA
Source organism: Pachyrhynchus sulphureomaculatus (assembly GCA_019049505.1). Taxonomy (NCBI): domain Eukaryota; kingdom Metazoa; phylum Arthropoda; class Insecta; order Coleoptera; family Curculionidae; genus Pachyrhynchus; species Pachyrhynchus sulphureomaculatus. Next base: position 6,567,401 of record CM032454.1, read on the forward strand.
TATTATTCTTAAAAATTCGCGAAAAATCGCTGTCCCGGGCCTTATCTCGAAAAGTACTTATCAAAAAATTTCGAAAAAAATTCTGAAATATTCTCCACGGGGTGTAGATTGAACGAAAATTATCACGAGTGCATTACCTTTAATAATTTATATGGTATATAAAAAAAAAAAAAATTTCAAGATCATCAGATTTCAGTAAAGATTGGAAACAAACTTTGTTGAAAACTCATTTGGGGTGTGTTTTGTGAAGTCACTAATTATTTTATACCACCGTAACATAAATTTTGATTTAACGAGTTCGTTTTGAGGGTGAAATCGGAAGTGAAAAAAAATTTTTTTTACTAGGTCATCGAGTGTGGTGTCAAATGAAAGCTTGTGAAAACACGAGTAAAATATATATATATATATATATATATATATATATATATATATATATATATATATATATATATATATATATAATGTAATACTTGCGCACACTTTTCGTCGTATTACTTTTAAAAAATCGCTGTCCCCTACCTTATCTCGAAAAGTACTGATCAAAAAATTTTGAAAAAAATTCTGGAATATTCTCCACGGGGTATAGATTGAACGAAAATTATCAGGAGTGCATTACCTTTAATAATTTATTTGGTATATATAAAAAAAAACAAAATTTCAAGGTCACCAGTTTTCAGTAAAGATTAGAAACAAACTTTGTTGAAAACTCATTTGGGGTGTGCTTTGTAAAGTCACTGATCATTTTATACCACCTTAACAAAAATTTTTATTTTAAAATCAATCAACGTACGGAACACTAATTGTGCAAGTTCAACTTGCACTTGACCGGTTTTTTTTTTAATTGCAATTATACCAAATTTGACTATGTGTTTTCTGATTTCAGACTGAATTAAAAAAGGGAATATTTTTTTTTAATTTCTAAAAAAAAAATAAGGCGAAACAATAAGCAACCAGCTTGGTATTTTTTTATTTTTTTAAGAACCTAATTACACAAGAAAAAAACAACACATATATATATATGGGACGATCCGCGTCAACCGGATCAGAGCTACGACCAAAATTAGAAGCAACCAAAAAACTTGACTAAGGGCTCATTTTAAAGCTTAGAGCGTCTACTTTCAAATGCCGAGTGCGCCTTTGAAAAATCCAATATGGCGGCTCCAATATGGCGGCCGATAGCCGGAGAAAAATCAAGTGTCCAGCAAAAAAAGCTTGTAAAAATAAAAATTCGCAACTGTTTGGGTCGTTTTTTGGCTCAAATTGTAGCTGATGAACGCCCCAAGAAATTGGGGTGGTAAGTTGACAAAGTCCAACATGGCGGATCCAATATGGCGGTCAAAAATCCAATATGGTGGCCGAATTTTCGCAAATGAACCGATTTGCACTAAATTTGGTAAACGGGGGTTTTTAGGGTCGCTGATCACGAATCCAAGGTCTGATTTGCCAAATTCAAGATGGCGGATGAAATTTTCGAAAATCTATCGATTTGTACCAAATTTGTTATACGGGGGTTTTTGGGATCCCTGATAACGAATCAGGTCAAATTTCTAAAATTCTTAAATTCAAGAAGGTAGACCCAATATGGTGGAAACTGAATAAGGCAATCTACTATATTGGGTCCGCCATCTTGGATTTTGAAAATCGAACTTCTGATTCGTAATCGGCGACCCCAAAAACCCCCGTATAACAAATTTGGTACAAATCGATAGATTTTCGAAAATTTCATCCGCCATCTTGGATCCGCCATCTTGAATTTGGCAAATCAGACCTCGAATTCGTGACCAGCGACCCTAAAAACCCCCGTTTACCAAATTTAGTACAAATCGGTTCATTTGCGAAAATTCGGCCACCATATTGGATTTTTGACCGCCATGTTGGATTTTGTCAACTTACCATCCCAATTTTTTGGAGCGTCCATCAGCTACAATTTGAGCCAAAAAACGACCCAAACAGTTGCGAATTTTTATTTTTACAAGCTTTTTTTGCTGGACACTTGATTTTTCTCCGGCTACCGGCCGCCATATTGGAGCCGCCATATTGGATTTTTCAAAGGAGCACTCGGCATTTGAAAGTAGACGCTCTAAGCTTTAAAATGAGCTCCGATCCGGTTGACGCAGATCGTTCCATATATATATATATATATATATATATATATATATATATATATATATATATATATATATATATATATATAGATATATATATATATATATATATATATATATATATATATATATATATATATATATATATATATATATATATATATGGGACGATCCGCGTCAACCGGATCAGAGCTAGGATATATATATATATATATATATATATATATATATATATATATATATATATATATATATATAGGTATACATACCCTTATTATTATTATGCTTAGTGATATTTCATACTTACAAATTGCTATGGCCATAGTAACGGCCATCATTAAAAATGTCATTACATATCCATTCTTTGCTTCACTCAAAAATCCACTGAATATTGACCCAAACAAAAATGCCAGTGATATTATAGGAGCACTCTTATTTAAAAACAATTTTTTTTCCTCATCTGTTTTAAAAATATCTGCCACTGTCGATCTAAGAAGGATCGCTACTGGACTTCCCAAAGCTAAAAAAGGAGGTTTTAAAAATTAAATCTTTTATTTATATATATAATTTTGGAAAAACCTCTTTATGTAATATTTGGATTTGCTATCTAGCAACTGAACATGCCATATACAAATTCTAATTTTATTAACTTTTTTGACATGAGATTTATCAAAAAAGGAGAGTTATTATTTAGATTTCTTATCTAAGAATCGTTAACCATGTATAACTAAAATGAACAGAACTTTCCGTGACCATTATTATTACATACGTCTTTAATATAATTTGTATGTTTTTTTATTCGAATATTTAATGGTCTATAGATTTCCTTCCCCTTTTTAAACTTTTTTACATTCACGAGGTATTTTAGAGATAACATTTTTTTAATTTGTTGGGTACATATTTATAGAAAATTTTAAAAACAAAACCCAAATCATTTTTTTTTAAAACAATACTTAAAATTTCTCCTGAGCAAACCTATTTCAGTTTTCTAGAATATGTCTACACATTACATCTATGTTTGTTAGTCACGTATGCTTTAATCACATATTATGAAATATTTTCTTTCGTTCTTATATGTCATATTGTATTTTCTTTTCTATTCTTATATATATATTATATTCTAATTTTTGATTTATTTTGCTTCACCAGGCTGCAACCCTGGTCCATAGGTTTCGTGGTTGCTCCGTCTTTTGGTTTCCCCTCTTGTGCTCCTTCTTATATACAGTCCCTGGCCAAATTATTAGACGCACTGCAAGATTTCATGTAAAATATTATATATAATAGTGATATTGTACCGTTTTATTATTTTAAATTGATTTGTTTTTTATTTTTATATTATCCAATCAATTACCTATTTATTTGACATAAATAAAACAGCATTAATTTAGAAAAGCATAAGTTTATTAAGTTTTAAAGAAAAGTGAAATTAATGTTAGTAAAAGTCAATATTCAGTTGAGCCACCTTTAGCCGCTATCAAAGCTTTAATTCTGCGCGGCATGCTATCAATGCAAGATTGTACTGTCTCCTGCATTTGAGGATGATGATTCCACACATGAATAATCTTTTCTAGGAGCTGGGTTTTGTTGGTAATCACATCTTTAGCCACTTCTCTTTTTATCAGCTTCCCACACATTTTCAATGGGGTTCATACCCGGCCAATCCAACAGAGGGATATTTTTTCCGCCAAAAAAGCTTTAACAGAACGAGCAGTGTGGCAGGGAGCTCCATCTTGTATGAAAGTGAATGGTTCCCCATTTGGAAACCATTCTCTGAGCTGCGGAATCAATCGATTTTGTAATACTTCTTTGTACTGATCTTGCCTCATTATTCCTTTGACGACGTACAGACGTCCAGTGCCCTTGCCGCTGATGACTGACCAAATCATCACTTTGGTGGGATGTTTAACCGTCGGGACGACACAATCAGGATGAAACTTTTCTCCATGACGACGACGCACATACTGAGCTTTATTCTGCAAAATTTCGAATGTGCTTTCGTCACTGAACAGACCTGTCAAAAATAGGAAAAATATATAAACTTCCATGTTTATTTGCTTTATTTAACTGAAAATGATAATAATGTATCAATTATTGATTAAATTGCTGTATCTTACCGATCTCCAGAAGTCCACATCTTTGTCTTGCCATTGTTTGGCCCACTTCAGGCGCTTTGCTTTCATTGCAGCTGTTAACTTGGGCTTCCTGGCGGGGCGACAGGCCTTAAAATCTAATTCTTTCAATTTTCTTCGAACAGTGCGCTCAGAAGCATTTACGCTAGCATCCTGGAGTTGTGATTTTATTACCTTTGTGGTAGCAAATCTGTTTTCTACACAAATTTTCTTCAAACATCTCTCTGACCGTGGAGTGAAAATTGGTTTTCTACCGCATCTTTTCTTTCTTTTCGGGCTTAATTCCTTCCCTAACTCAATTTTCTTTTTTATGCGTCGTACACTAGCTTCAGAAACCTCCAATCTTCGTGATATTTCTCGGTTTGTAAATGTTTTCGCAATCACAAGGGCCTTCACTTCAGCTTTTTTACGTGGTGAAAGATCGCCTTTTCTACCCATAATGAAAATAGTCCAATTACTTTTTTAAAACACTGCATACAAAATAAAACTAATAACTGAGTAGTATAAAACTGTTAAACAAACAATCACAGTCCATAAAGCCACAGAAACACGTCCGTACCTGACTCGATTCCGATCGCGACTGATACAGGTTTGTACTTGTTTAAGTTCGTGTATCACTTTGTCAACACAGTGTTGCCATATGTTAAAAATAAATACAAATATGTAGTCTACAACAATTCTTTTAAATAAAAATCAATAATATTGTAGTTTAAATATACCATTATTGCATGAAAACTCCTAAGAAACATAAAATTACTAAAAAAAATACAGTGCGTCTAATAATTTGACCAGGGACTGTAATAGAATACTTTTTATAATCGAATGTGTTCTTTTCACTTGTAAAATATGTATTAAAACGAATATTTAATTTCTGGAACATAGGTTTACTACCATACAGGTCAAAGAAAGAAAGTTTTCGAATACAGGCCAATGAATGGTCTAGTGAGGTTTTTATTCCATAGTAGACAATAAGGATATGATGTGTAAACACCCAAATTACGAGGCTGGTTTGAAAAGTCCGTGCAAAAAATAAAAACTACTTATATGTTTGGGGTAAACCTTTTTTATTTTTCGACATAGTCTCCTTTTAGGCTTATACACTTCGTCCAACGATGTTCTAGTTTGTTGATCCCTTCCGAATAATAGGATTTGTCCAAGTCTGCAAAATATCCATTAGTGTCTGCAATCACCTCCTCGTTTGAATAAAATCTTTGTCCCGCCAGACATTTCTTCAAATTGGGGAACAAATAGTAGTCCGAGGGAACCAAGTCTGGAGAATAGGGGGGATGTGAAACGAGTTGGAATCCTATTTCCATTAATTTTGCGACCACAACTGCTGAGGTGTGTGCTTGTGCGTTGTCGTGATGGAAAAAGGACTTTCTTGTGGGCCAATCGCGGGCGATTTTCTTGCAGCTCGGTTTTCAAACGGTCCAATAACGATGAATAATATTCACCTGTAATAGTTTTTACCCTTTTCCAGATAGTCAATGAGGATTATCCCTTGCGAATCCCAAAAGACAGTCGCCATAACCTTTTCGGCCGAAGGAACGGTCTTCGCCTTTTTTGGTGCAGATTCCCCCTTGGTAACCCATTGTTTAGATTGTTGTTTGGTCTCAGGAGTATAGTAATGTATCCATGTTTCATCCACAGTGACGAAACGACGCTTAAAGTCCTCCGGATTCTTCTGGAACAGCTGCAAACCATCCTTGCAACACTTCACACGAATCCGTTTTTGGTCAAACGTGAGCAATGCGGCACCCATCTTGCGGATAGCTTTCTCATGTCCAAATGTTTATGCAAAATATTATGTACCCGTTCAGTCGAGATGCCCACAGCACTAGCAATCTCACGCACCTTAACTCTTCTGTCATCCATCACCATATCATGGATTTGATCAATGATTTCTGGAGTCGTAACCTCCACAGGCCGTCCAGAACGTTCAGCGTCACTTGTGCCCATATGGCCAGTCCGAAAATTTTGAAACCACTTATAAACTGTTCTAATCGAAGGTGCAGAGTCACCATAATGTTTATCAAGCTTCTCTTTAGTCTCCTGAGGCGTTTTGCCTTTCATAAAGTAATGTTTAATCACCACACGAAATTCTTTTTCGTCCATTTCTTGAAAATCACTCGACTTCCTTGATTCACACGAATGCCAAACACAAAGAAATAGACCAATATGGCTGAAACTTGGTGTGCGTTCATTCAAGAGTTGCTACTAACTAAACATGACCTCGATACTCGCGGTGGTGCCATCTCTCGGACTTTGCACGGACTTTTCAAACCAGCCTCGTATACAGGGAAAATAAAAAATAATGATTTATAATTTTCAAAATTATTCAATTCAAAAGAATTAATCCATATGTTTAGTTATTATGTTATGTACATAGTAATTAAGTAATGTTGCATTTTCAAAATAAAATTATATTAGCACAAAATTATGGATGTAATTGTTGCAAAGGAGATAAGAATGTTATGAAATTTTTAACATAAATATGATACAATCAAAATCAATACACTAGTTTTTAATTAATTTCGTTTTCTTTTATTCAATAAATAATCCGACAATTACTGACGTGTTTACTGGAGTTTTTTTGAATTTTAACTAGAAAGGCCACAAATCTAAACGTAATCATAATTTTTTAGTTCCTATTAGCATATTTAATTAATATTTTGCTCTGTATTTAAATTTAAATACACTTTACTCTTCATTGTAAATCATTATTTTTTATTTTCCCTGTATACCATCAAATATTTTAAACTTTTGATACTTGATTATGGATTTCCATGTGATGCAGAACTTTTTATCAGGAATAAATTTTTCTGTAATATGTAAGATAAACTTTTTCTCCATTTGTATAAAACTTTTTGGGACACACTGTAGATATGAACATACTTAAAAACTATCTTATATTAATGTTGCTGCACTCTAACTATAAATATAATATATTGTTGCATTTAACATACTTTACAGCCCTGTTGTATAAATATGTTGTAAAAAAAATGTAATGAAAGACCGATTTTGTCAAATTTCCACTTTATTTAGTTTCACAGAAACTGTATGACGGGTGTTTCCGTGAAACTAAATAAAGTGGAAATTTGACAAAATCAGTCTTTCATTACATTCGTTATGAATTTCCATCAAGTAACAGCCACAACAATTCAAAGTATGTTGTAAAATGTGACAGAAGTGAAAAGAACAAACATTATAGGGACTACCTACTGATTCTTTACCATCTGTATATAAGGCTTTTATAGGGTTAATTTTAACTTTACGAGGGGTGTCCATTTTACGTACGTATTTACATAAATGTTGAGAAAATGTTATTAGCTCGTAATATTGTTTTAATGCGATCGTATTGTAGCAACTTTCAGGTTCGTTATAAAGTAAGTAAAGTATTTTGCGTTAGTTGCCGACATTTTACAACACTAAGAAAACATATTAAACGTATAAAAATTATGCAATGTCTAAATTCAGAAGGTTACCACCTTTCTGGCCTTTTCATGTGCATATGAGGCTACTCTATTTTCGATAATTTTTAATATTCCGTACGGAGCACTTATAAGATCAGTTCGGTGTTCGTCTGTGTGTCACACCCGATTTTCTCCGAAACTATTTGACATAGAAAGTTGAAATTTTGAATGGTTGTAGCTTCTACTTGATAGAAATTCGTTATAAATATATAATAAAAGACTGTTTTTAGTCAATTTCCTCTGGTTTATTTAAATTGCGATGACGCGCTTCGCTGTCGATGCAGGCTCTTCAGATCTACATTTTACACTGTCAATTTAGGTTTAATGTTCACAATTTTATATAATTTCTTAATTATAATATTACACCTAATTAAATTACATTGATAGTATTGGAAAACCCACACAGATTTAGAATTAGGAGAATAAATTCAATAATGGTGAATTGTTTAAATCTACCTTGTCGTTGAGTAAAGTACCTGTAGGCCTAAATCGATTTATTTGCATTGTCTCTAAAAGGTTTAGTTTTAAACCTTTTTGTTGGGTGTATAAAATTTTGAAATTCTTGTTAAATGATGTTAATTAGATATTAGCATATGTTGAATTAGACTTTCTATGGATGAAACTTTTTTCGTGTTCTGTAATTCTTTGTATAAATGTACGTCCAGTTTATCCTATGTATGTTGTAGGACATGACCCACATGTTAACTGATAAACCCTTGATTTATTGTCTTTATTGATTTGTGATTTGTAGTTTTTGAGATATTTCCCTATAGTATTGTTAGTCTTGTAAGCTATGTTGATATTTTTTTGATTTAAAAATTTTCCCAGTTTTTCTGTTGGTTTGCCGAAATGGGGTTAAGCATTTAAATGTGGTTTTTCTGTCCTTAAAACTGGGTATATTTCTGAGATTGCCTTGTTTCTAAGTTTTTTCCTAACGATGTCATCGATTAAAGTAACCGAATAACCGTTGTTAACGGCTACTTGTTTTCTGTAGTTTAATTCTTTAGTAAACTTGTCCTCTGATAAGGGGATATCAGTTAGTCTATGTATAATGCTATGATAAGCGGCGAGTTTATGATGGTTAGGGTGGTGAGAACTATTGTGAATTGTGGTATCTGTATGACAAGGTTTGTGATATATTGCAAATTCATGTTTTTTCCGGGTTTTACTGAATTTTAATAGAGAACCTATTAACAAAAAACAAAGTAAATGAAGTTATAAAAATGGAAATAATTAATTTATTAAGAACTTGCCTAAGACAAAATTATTTTTAATTTAACGATACATTCTACAATATTAAGGAAGGGTTAATTATGGAAAGTCCATTACTTGCCGAAATCTTCATGAACAGTATTGAAACAATGATATTTAACAACCCTAATAACAATAGTAATAATTGTCTATACTGGTATCGATACGTAAACGATATAATTGTATGCTTTACAAGTACGGACAGACAATTAACTCACTTTTTACAGTACATTAATTCTTTCTTTATACAAAGAATTACAGAAACACGAAAAAAGTTTCATCCATAGAAAGTCTAATTCGACATAGGCTAATCATCTTTTTAACAGAAAATCACACATTTAACAAGAATTTCAAAAATTTTACACACCCAACAAAAAGGTTTTAAAACTAAACCTTTTAGAGACATAATGGAAATAAATCGATTAAGGACTACATGTACTGTAACTCAACGACCAGGTAGATTTAAACGATTCACCATTATTGAATTTATTCTCCTAATTCCAAATCTGTGTGAGGTTTCCAATACTTGTAATGCAATATAATTTAGTTAGGTGTAATGTTATAATTAAGAAATTATATAAAAATTGTAAAACATAAGCCTAACTTGACATGTGTTAAAAAATGTAAATCTGAAGTACAAAGAAGCTGCATCGACAGCGCAACGCGTCATCGCAATTTAAATAAACCAGTTAAAATTGACTAAAACAGTCTTTTATTATATATTTATAAGTTGAAATTTGGCACTAATATAGGAATTGATGGCCTCATCAGAGCCGTGTAGTTTTGAAAGTTAAATTTTGACTTATGGGGTTATTTTGGGGGGTGAAATCGGAAGTGAAAAACTTTTTTTTTACTAGGTCATCGAGTGAGAGTGGGATGTCAAATAAAAGCTTGTAAAAAGACGAGTTCAAAAATATATATAATGTAATACTTGCGCACAATTCTCTTTGTATTATTTTTAAAAAAAGTGCGAAAAATCGCTGTCCCCCCAACTTATCTCAAAAAGTACGATCAAAAAATTTTGAAAAAATTCTGGAATATTCTCTACAAGCTGTAGATTGAACGAAAATTATCGCGACTGCATTACCTTTAATAATATATCTGGTATATATAAAAAAAAAAAAATCAAGGTCATCAGTTCTCACTAAAGATCGGAAAAAAACTTTGTTGAAAACTCATTTTGGATGTGTTTTGTCAAAATCATTGATCATTTTACACTTCCATAATGAAAATTTTTATTTTAAAAGCAATCAACGTACGGAATACTAATTGCGGAAGTCCAACCTGCACTTGACTAGTTATTTTGTATAAAAAGCTATCGAGTGTATATACATATTCAGAAACTCTCGTTTGTCAATTATGTACCGAATATGTTAACGTCCACGGACAGTTTATCATCTCATCATCACCAAAAATGATCATCTCATCGAACATGCACGCCTTTACATATTCAAGTATCTACTACTGTCCAGCTTGCTCAGGTGTAAGAGACCTGTTCAACAATAATGCTAGCCCATTTGATGGAATAATCGACCGTATACAACATGTTGACGCGATCACATACGAAACTTTATCGAATTTTTATAATCATTTTGTTGACGGCTATGGTATAATTAATTACAAGTAATTTAACACTTTAACATTTAAGTTAAAAAACTTACCTCCAATTAGTCTTGCAACGAAAACTAGAATTAATGAAGATGAGGATGCACACAAAATCAAACTTCCAATTGAACTTGCCATCATACATTTTAATAGAAGCCCTTTTCGACCTATCTGATCACTTAAACTGCCCTAGAATTACAAATTTTATAAACTTTCACTGTAAAACAATTAGTTCCCTATGTTGGGAATGTGAAATCTTTGGCACAATGATATTACTCACTATATATCACCACTACACCAAACACTTTATTTTTGCACTGTGTTAGCTTCATCGAGAATGGTGATTGACTGTCAATCATCGCTCCTAATGAAGCTAGCATGGTTAGCGACACGCGTGTCGAGTTCAAAAATAAAGTGTTTGGTGTAGTGGTGATATATACTGAGTAATTAGTTCCCTATATATGAAAAAGATATTGTAACAGATATCTCCAGTTTTTCTCGAACAATGGTGAACCATGCGATATTGTAGTAAATAAAGTAGCCACAAATTTCTTGAAATTTATTACACGCCATACAACATCCTATTTTCTAATTTATTTTTAAATTCTGCATAAAATTTTATAACTTTTTTATTAATAATGTTATATACCTAAACCTAGTAGTTTTTCTAATATTTCAATTTTTTAAAAAAAAAAAAAAAAAATACTACTTTTCAGTTTTGTAAAAAACTGTCAGTAGCGCCATTGTTTCTGAAGGTGGAATACTCATAACTGCTAAGAGTGTTCTATAGAGATGAAAAAAAAAAAGATATATGTAAAGAAATTTGAATTAGGTGCTACAGGGTGTTCAAAATAAATTTATGCATTTCGACTATTTTAATTTGAAAAATCTCAAATTTTTTAAATGGCACACCCTGTATATTATTATTTTTTCTGATAGTTTTTACAAACCCCTCCATTTATTAGGTATGTCATATACCTATTTCTAATAGTTTTCGACTTATTTTGAATTTTTTCAATTTTTACTCTTGTTTTTAATACACTTACGCTATTATGAAAACATAAACAAATAGTTAATAATCATTTTAATATAGTTCAACTTATCTAATGATTAATTATTATGACGTAATAAATGTTCAAAAATATGCCCGTCTACTTGAATACGCTTGTTTAGTCGTTTTACTATATTTTCCTTCACTTTCCTTAGCATAAAGGGCAGTATTGTCCTGCACGCATCCCGTATCCTATTTTCTGGGTGTTGTAGAGGGCTTCACATAAACATGATCTTTACTGTAGCCCCATAAAAAGAAGTCTAAAGGTATTAAGTTACATGATCGAGGGGGCCACTGAATGAATCCATCCCTACCGATCCATTTTTGTGAGTAACGATCGTTTAAAAATTCCCAAACTTACCGGTGATAATGAGCAGAAGCTCTGTCTTGTTGAATCCACATTTGTTCCCTTTCAAAGTTATCAACTTCTTCAAGAAGCTGGGGTAATTCGTTTTGCAAACAATTTAGATATCTAGGCCCGTTAAGCGGTTCGCGAACAAATATGGATCAATAATTCGAAAATTTAATATTCCACACCATACATTAAGCGACCGATGGTTTTGGTTTTGAACTTCCCAAAATGGATTACCTGTTGAATAATAATGCATGTTATGGCTGTTAACTGCTCCATTACTGCGAAAAGTTGCTTTATCAGAAAACATTATTTTGGATATAAAGAATTTGGATCGATCTCTATACCTTCATTTATGGTGGTACAAAAGTTTACTCATCGTTCAAAATCACGGTCTTGAAGTTCTTGGTGTAGTTCCGTATGAAAGCGATGATACTTGTATTATCTCGTGGTGCGATTAGCCGTAGATTGGGATGTGTCAGATAAGTCAGCTAGTTGACGGCTGCTGACCTGGGGATTATCTTCAACATGAAGTAAAATGTCCATTTCTTTTTTTTATTAGTAGCATTCTGGTTTACTACTTTCCGTTTCGTATACTCAACGCTACCACTGCCATCAAACCGTTCCCTTAAGCACTGAAAGATCTAGATGGTATACGTCTATTAGGGTACTTCGCTCTGTAAAGGCTTACTGCCAAAAGACAATTTTTTCCCGCCCGCCCAGTATATAAACCATATCAATTAATTCATTTTTAGGAAAATCCATAACTATTACCTATATACGTCACTTACTACAACAAATTTTACTTGCTTAATAGACATGTCAAAATTTGACAATCCCTACATTTTTGTTTTGTCTTGGCAAACTGTGATGTTATAGCGTAAGTGTATTAAAAACAAGGGTAAAAATTGAAAAATTTAAAATAAATCGAAAAAACTATTAGAAATAGGTATATGACATACTTAATAAAAGTTGGAGGGTTTTGTAAAATCTATCAGAAAAAAAAAATAACATTCAGGGTGTGCCACTTAAAAAATTTGAGATTTTTCAATTTAAAATGGTTCGAAACGCATAAATTTATTTTGAACACCCTGTAGCATCTAACTCATACACATATAGATATACATATATCTTTTTTCATCTCTGCAGAACGCTCTTACCAATTATGAGTATTCCATCTTCAGAAGTAATGGCGCTACTGGCATTTTTTTCCAAAACTGAAAACTAGTATTTTTTTTTTTAAATTGAAATATTAGAAAAACTACTAGGTTTAGGTATATAACATTATCAATAAAAAAGTTATAAAATTTTACGCAGAAATAAAAAATAAATTAGAAAATAGGATGTTCCATTTAAAAGAACATATGTTATATCGGCCACACTTTTTTGAAGTACCTTGTATACTCAAAAATAATTTTAAATTGTGCACCTTAAAACTGTTGTATTTAAAATTTTTTCGTCATTCCCGAAACAAAGGAGATAATGAACTTTATCGTTGACACCCTGTACATTCGGGTATTATGACAATTTTCATTTATACAGTAGCATATTCTTATTTGATAAAGTAAACTAGAAAATGTATCAAGAAAATATTAGTTCCAAGATGTTAAGCAGTAGTTTCAAAATTATGAGTTTAAGAATTACACCAACAAGTCGTTTTAAATGTAACCGCAGAGAACAGGTTAGTAACAGTGGTGACTAACACGTCTTTGCTGTACTTTGATGATCTCTCTTTGTTTAATACTTATTCAATTATATACTTAATCATTCATATACACTCACATTTATATCCAAAGCTTTACTTTATTAAATCGAATTAACACTTTATAATATGTAATAATCTTGTTGATATTCAGTTCCATCTATAGAAAATCAGCATGTATTTGTGTGAAAGAAGTCGTTTTAAGCAATTACCAGGTGTACAAGTATTAAATACGGATTTTTTTTCTAAAAAAAACATGTTAAATTCGGAAGAATGATAAAAGTGCTTTATTCAAAGTATGCTCCATCGCTTGTTATACATTTTTCCCATCTTTCGGGCAATTTGTGAATACCACGCCAGTAAAAATCTTCCCCTTTTGCTGCGAACTATTCATCGAGCCATTTTTTCACATTTTCGTACGAACCCAAGCGCTGCTCAGCAAGTGCGTGACCCATCGATGCAAACAAGTGGTAATAGCAAGGAGCCAAGTCTGGTGAGTAAGCCGCATGGGTAGAACTTCCCAGCTGAGTGCTTCCAACGTGTCGCGAAACTGGTTTTTGCCATATGTGATGGAGCATTGTCATGAAGAAAAATGACTTTGTGTTGCTTCTTTCGGTATTCTGGCCTTTTTTCAAGCAGCGAACGATTCAAATCGGTCAATTGTTGTTGGTAACGTTTAGTATTAACCGCTTCCCCAGGTTTTAACAGGTCATACTAGACCACGCCCCTCTGGTCCCACCAAACACAGAGCATCGTCTTTCTACCCAAAAACGATTGGGTCTTGCGGTCGATGTGGATGGTGCGCCTGAGTCTACCCATGATTTTTTGCGCTTGGGATTCCCAACATAAATCCACTTTTCATCCCCTGTAACTATACGATGCAAAAACGACTTCCTTCTGTACCGAGCGAGCAAAATGTCACACGTGTTTTTGCGCTTTTCCATTTGCCTGTCGTTCAATTCATGTGGTACCCATCTACCGATCTTCTGAATCTTTCCTATCTCTTGTAACCGACTGGAAATAGCTTGTTAACTAACGCCCAATTGCTCGGCGAGTTGTTTTTGTGTTTGCGAATCATCTTCGTCCAACAATGCTTGCAATTCCACATCTTCGTATTTTTTTGGCGGTTTTCCACGTTCCTTGTCTGCAACATCGAAGTCACCACTTTTGAAACGCCGAAACCACCGTTGACACGTATCTTGCGATGGAGCATGTTCACCATGCCAGTAATCGGTATGATTCAACAGCAGATTTCTTCAAATGAAAATAAAAAATTAATGTTGTCCGCGAATACTCTTTGTTCGGTATAGATTTCGACATATTGAACACAACGCTATGCACACACTTATCCAATTTATCCCTCGTGCGCTTCTGACACTTGTTGATGACACAAAAAAATGGCACAGTGTCAAATCTTTATAGCACAAACTGCATCGGTGCACCATCTGTTGTCTGAAATCCGCATTTCATACTTGTACGCCTGGTATTTTATTCTAAATTAAAATGACTATAAAAAATATATGTTAAGTACCGTATTCCATTAACAAATTAGATTTATACTACACAACAATTATCATCAATACTCCGACACGCTTTTCGATAACCATGTTAGTTAGCATCGTCAAAAATGATGATTGACAGTCAATCATTGAGCCTCATGCTAACAAAGTAGCAAAATGCGCGTCGAATGCAAAAACCAAGTAATTGGTGTAATGGTGATAATTGTTATGTAGTACAAATCTAATTTTTTAATTGAATACCTCTTTTAAGCAGAGTAAACGTTTCTGAATTCATTTCCTTCTCTTCTTCTTCTTCTTCTTTATATTAGGCATTCCTGCCTGTTTTTCTTTAATGTATCGTCGCTACAGGTCGTCGTTCCATCTTTTTCGCGGGCGTCCTATACTTCTTCGGCCCACCGATGATTTATCTCGAGCTATTTTCACTAATCGTCGTTCGGACATTCTATTTACGTGTTGGTTTCATTCTTGTTTTCTGTTTCTTATCCACGTGTTAATATCCTCTACTTCACATATGTGCCTTATGTTGTCATTTGTTTCTCTATCCCAAAGTGTTCTTCCTGCAATTCTTCTTAATGTTTTCCTTTCACTTGTTTGTAAGTATCTCTGAGTTTTGCGTGTTTCTGGTATTGTCTCTACTGTGTAGGTCATAACTGGTCGAACTACAGATTTATATACAGCCTTGGCCAAAAGTATTAGGCACCCTACAATTTACTTTATTTCTTGTGTTTCAGGGTAAAAAATTAAATTCGTATATTTTGTAAAATCGTATATTGAGGTAAAATTATGAAATAAATTAATATTTGGTGTTTCCACCCTTAGCTTTAATTACAGCAGCAATTCTTTGGGGCATGCTGCGTACAAGCCAAGTACATTCAGTTGTACTTATGGCCTCCCAGTCATCCATCAAAGCGCTTTTTAGCGCTGCTTTTGATGTTATGCTATGCTCCCGTATACCCCAAAGATGCTCGATAGGGTTTAGATCTGGAGACTGGCCGGCCAATCCAACAAGACAATGTTATTGTCCCTAAACCAGCACATCGTAGCCGCTGGTTTATGACAAGGTGCATTATCTTGCTGAAATTTGATGTCTAAATTAGTGTCGCCAAAAATGCGCGTTAGCGAAGGCATCAGTACAGTTTCTAGTACATTTATGTACTTTTGGCTGTTCATGCGGGCTTCACAAACGAACATTTCGCCGACACCTTTAGCAGCCATGCAGCCCCAGATCATAATGCTGCCTCCTCCGTGTTTTACAGTAGGTACCACGCAATCTGGATGGTATTCCTCGCCGACACGCCGCTTTACGAATGTCACACCTGACGTTCTGAATAGCTGTAAGAATAGAAAAAATACTCAATTAAAAAATTAGTTATTATTTTGACTAAAACGAATTAAATCAAGAGTAATTGTATGTAGTTATTTGTTAAAATAAATCATATAAAAACTTACCTCAAAGTTGGATTCGTCGGACCATACAATATTAGACCATTCCTCTTTGCTAAAATGTTGGTGCTTCAGAGCCCAGTCTAAGCGTTTCTTCCTACTGGTCTCTGAAAGCCAAGGATTCGTTCTACCTTTGCACCCTCTTAATCCAGCTTCTGTCAGTCTTCTCCTTGCTGTTCGAGAACTAATCGGCATCCCAATCTCTTCCGACAGAGTTGCAGCGAGCTCAGATGATGTTTTTTTTTTTTTTTTCGATTTTTAATAGACTCGCGGATAAGTTTTCTGTCTTGTCGCTCATTAGTCTTACGTTTTCTGCCCGGTCTCATTTTGTTGGCATGGGAGCCAGTCTCCACAAACCTTTTAATAGCACATTGCACCGTGGTGCACACTGCGCACCGAAAACATTTCACTAACTTGGCTATTTCTACTTGGGACTTGCTCTGTTCATGTAAGGTTTGAACTTTAATTCGTTTTTTTTTTCGATACCAAGCTCACTTTTCTTAGGCATTTCTCAAATATAAGAATGTCCAGTTCACAAATAAAACACGCACGGAAGCTTCTTGACACTACAAGTAGTAAAAAGAGACTGATAAAATATTAAAAATATTTTTGAAAAAACCTCATTATCGCAATTTTGTGGGCCAGGTGTTTTATGGACCTGTAAAGGAGATTGTCTATTGTTGTTTAAGTTAGCTTTTGACAGCGCCGCCTATAGTATTGGTAAAACAATTAGTCTTTTTTAAAAATATTTTATGAGTTTCACGTGTTTATTAGGGGTGCCTAATACTTTTGGCCCAGGCTATATATACGAGGTTTTACTTCCGATCTCAAGTGTCATTCAAGCATCCTGCTATTCTATTGGCTTTGACTATTTGTTCTTTTATTTCTTCTTCTATGCAGTTATATGATAATTTAATTCCTAAATATTTAATTGTCATCACCTGCTCTATAATCTGATTATCAATTTCCAGCTTGCACCTAATTGGTTCTTTGGAGATAACTACTGATTTGGTTTTTTCAGCCGATATTTTCATATTAAATGTATTTGTTGTTGTATTAAACTGATGTAATAATCTCTGCAAGTCATCTTCCTTCTCAGCCATTAGGACAGTATCGTCGGCGTAACACAATATTTGTATCTCTTTATTGCCCATTTTATAGCCTTTTATGGTTTTTATCTGTTTAATTATTTCATCTAATATAATGTTAAACCGTAGGGGACTCAGTGAGTCTCCTTGTCTACTCCAGTTGTTACCTCTATGGGTTCAGTTAACTCCGAATTTACTCTCGCTTTTATTTTATTTCTTTTGTAAATGTTCTCAATGAATTTTATTATATTCAATGGAATATTCTTGTCATAAAATGTGTGCACTACGTCTTGCAGCTGTACTCTATCAAATGCTTTTACCAAATTCTATAAAGCATAAGAACGCTGGTCTGTTACACTCAATTAATTTTTCAGTAATTTGTCTGGTTACAAATACTACGTCGTTACAAGATCTTCCGCTCCTGAATCTTTTTTGTTCTTCGCGGAAAGCTGTATAAGTGGAGTTATTTTATTGATAACAATTTTTTGTCGTCAGTTTTAAAGTTACGCACAAGAGGTTAATTCCTCGATAATTATTCCGATCGTTTTTTTCTCCTTTTTTAAAAAGTGATATCATTATGCTTGTTCTCCATTCTTCTGGTATTCGCGTACCCCGTATTATTTTGTTTATGAGCTTTGTCAATTCTTTAGTCAGTTTCACTCCGCCATACTTTAATAGTTCATTTGTATTTCGTCCTGATTTTCAGTTTTTTAATTTTTTTGAGTGCTTTTTCCACCTGTTTATCATCTATTTCTGATGTTTCGTTGATTACTCTTTCTGGTGTTTTGGTGTCAAATTTTCTGTTGGATTATAGAATTGTTTTATATAATTTATCTATGTGTCTTTTTCGATATATTTTACTTCTATTAATTCTTTTATTTCCTTTCACTGTCCACGTATCATTCTCCAAATCGCCTTTTGCATACCATAAAAGTCATGTTCCATTTCTTTAGAGAATTTTTCCCAGTGTTCCATTTTCTTTTTTCTCACTAATGCATTTGTTTCATTGCGGACTGTCTTGTATTCTTCATTTGTTTCTTTGGTTTTTCTTGATTTATATTTAAGATAGGCTTTTGTTTTTTCTTGGCATTTTAATTTCATTTCCTCGCAGAACCAAGGTGTATTATTCGGTCTTCTTGATGTTCTGTTTATTTTACGTTCCCGGAGTGCTTCCTTTGCTGCGTTTATAATGTTATCATTGATCTTTCAAGGCAACCAACCAATAACAAAGACCTGGAAGAAATTCTGTCTTGGGGTGACAGTAACCAAGTGGAATTTAACGCTACAAAAACCCAAGCGGCAGTTTTTTCTAAAAAAGTTAACGTTGCTGAACCCGACATAGTTATGTCGGGGCACTCCATTCCCCTAGCATCGTCGCTCAATTTGTTGGGCGTTAGTTTGGGAGCAAATATGTCTTGGCATGAACATGTTGCAGGCATAGCAAGGAGAGCTTCTCAAAAGTTGGAAATATTGTTTAGAACCAGAAAGCTTTACACCCCACAACAACTGTTAATTCTTTACAAAGCCCAAATTCGACCAACTATGGAATACTGCTCCCACGTTTGGGGCTCCGCTCCCGAACATACACTGCATTTGTTGGATTCTGTTCAGAGAAGAGCGGTCCGTCTGATTGGGGACCCGGAATTGACTGGCGGCCTTGATTCGCTGGAACATCGAAGAACGGTTGGCGACTTGAGTCTGTTCTACAAGTATTTTCATGGAAAGTGTTCGAAGGATGTAGCCCGCTTAATTCCTCCCAAAGCGGTGCATGTTAGAAATACACGTCGCGCTGGTGCTTCGCATCCGTATGAGGTTCAGCTTGTTACTCCGCGTACAACGCTTTCCAAGCAATCTTTTATATGGAGAACGTCATCCCTTTGGAATAATTTGCCCAGCGCTGTGTTTCCACCGAGTACAATTTGCAGCGATTCAAGAACAACGTGTGAATCGCTTTTTCCGCACTCGTGCCGCTCCTGGAGCGCTTTAGGGGAAAAAAAAAAAAAACCTACCCCCAGTAAAAACAACACATAGATCACAGAACTAATGTAAAGCCTCGGAATTCAGTTCCGATTACAATAAAATAATTGCGTTTAGAAAAATCGTATTGGCTTTTACATGTTGATTTTCTATAGATAAAACCAGAGTATCAATAGACTATTCGATGTTATAAAACATTATCCCGACTTAATAAATATGAATGATTAAGAATATAATTAAATATGTAGTAAATAAAAACAGATCATAAAAGAATAGCAAAGACATGTTAGCCACCAATGGCACCTAACTGCTTTCTACGGCTACATTTGAAATGACTGGTTGGGTATAGTTTTTAAAATTATAATTTTGAGACTGTGGAGGCGTGCACCGAGAGGTTCTACTGTCAATGACTACTGAGTCGCTCAAAAGGTGTGATTCTTGACCAATTTTTTTTTTATCTTTTAATGTGTAAATAATAAAGTTCTTGTCTTAAATTTGTTTACACTTTTTACTTTTTCTGAAAAAAAAACTTGTTATTCAGCCCAAAAAACATATATAAACTTGTAATTTGAGAAAAGCAAGAAGTTACGCAACACTTTTCCACATAAAAAATCATAATTAGTTAACCACTTACAAGAAAAAATATTAATATTGTATTAAAATCAAATTGTCTCTTAGACTACTTCACCTAACTGATGAGACCCAAAAGGTCGAAAGCTGCAAACTCCCATCTTTTAACATAACGGTTGAGGTGAAACCTTGGGAAGGGTAATCTCCAAGGAAAGCAAAGCACTAATAACCAAAATTCGCAAAGCTGAGAATTCGCAAATTTTCTACGTTTCAGCCGCGTTTCGGGAACTTGTGCGCTTACCAAGGGAAGCCAGATTCTCTAAAAATCTGTTATTTTTGTTAGCTTGTTTCGACTTCGGTTCGTCTCTTCAGTCAGGGAGGTAAAAACCCTGAGGCAAGTTGGAATTTTCATTTTCTGAGAAGTTGATCTACAGAACATTGATCGTCAAAAGACAAAAGACCTGCTTTGCCTGTTGGACTTTTGACTTTTTCCGATCAATGTTCTGTAGATTAATACTGTACTACTTACAACTACTGGATTCCATAAGAGACTTATAAGTGCGCTACTTGAATTTATTAAACCTAATATGAACGGGGAACCTCCTATAGATCTTACAAAGGCACTAAATACTGGAATAAATACGGCCAGGTTTAAAGTATCCTGAAAAAAAAAATTAAAGGTAGTGTTACTGCACCAATTTTATTATACTTCATAATACTATTAAAACTATACAAAACTTAACTGTTTACCCTTTTTCCTGAAGCGATAGCGCCAGTCTAAAATATATTAATTCATGTCACTTTAGGTCAACTAATTTCAAACAAGACTTAACATAATTTCCTTAATCGGCCTAACCTGAACTAAAACCTGAACCGATTTTAATGAAGGTCTCCCAGTGTTAGTCTTCACTGTACAAAAGGTACTGGCTATATTATACTTTTAAATATAATAGAATGAAATAAAATAAAACAAGGGACATATTACATTTTCCATATGAAAGAGGTCTACAGCTAAAAAGTGGTATTTCCCTCTAGGTATTTTTTCTATTGAAATTGCAAATATTACGACTGCTCTCGACTCCAAGAATCCCGCAATAGAAGTATGTGTGGAGCTCAACATCAATTGATATCAGTTCACATAAAGAGAAACTCCAAGTAAAGGAAAACTTCATCAAACACAACAAAATGTGCGAAACGTTGTTGTAACCAATAGTAAGCTTTTATTTTAAATGACAACCAAAACCTAAGAAAAATATTACCTGTTATGTATATATATATATATATATATATATATATATATATATATATATATATATATATATATATGCGGGTTCATAGCGACTATAGTCGCCTTCCGGCTACTAGCTGCCATCGTTTCCTGTTGTTTGATGCTCCGTCTTGTACGTTTCTCAAAGACATTGCCCTTGGTACTCCCTTCTTCCCTTCATCCTCGTTTCTCGTGGACGTTTGTCTTGAGGTCTCCAGTGCATTATCATTTTCGGTAGTCTTTCCCCATCCATTCGGTTAACATGCTCGTACCGGACTAATTGTTTTCTGTGGATTTCTTCTATAATAGTACTTTCCTTTTTTTGTTAGTTTTCTGATCTTCTCATTTCTTCGATATTCTGACCGATGTTCTCAAAAAGTCCATCTCTCAAGAAATTGTCCATTGCCTTACTAATTTACCAAACTTAGTTAGTGTACTTTTAACGGTTGTATCATAAATTCGCATTTTCGTTTTAGTTATATTCTTTTTCCACATGGTGGAATTAAGTGTTCGGGTAATTTTTCTGGTGTTCTTAATGCCCCTGTTAATCGCCCGTGTTGTCTATTTTGGTAGCTAAGAATACAAACTCACTACAAGTTTTCACGATATTTCTGTTAAGTCTTGCTCCACACTCCCAATACATAGGTATTCCGTTGTTTATATCTATAGTGGGACTCCATTTGCAGTATTCCTCGTCTAGCTCCCTAATATGGTATATCCTCAATATCTTCAAAATCGTGGCATTATGGACTTGATCGCCTGCATAATATAGGGTGTACAGTGTCCTATCATCCAATGGTGTTGTCTATTTTGGTAGCTAAGAATACAAACTCACTACAAGTTTTCACGATATTTTCGTCAAGTTGTATATCTTGTCCCACCCTCCCAATACATAGGTATTCCGTTTTGTTTAAATCTATAGTGGGACCCCATTTACAGGTTCCTGGTTTATCTTCCTAATATATCGTCAATATTTTCAGAATCGTGTCATTATGACTTGATCGCTTGCATAATATAGGGTGTACAGTGGTACTCCCGTTCCTCTACATTTCCGTCTCCACTGATATAATGCTGCATCGAGGTAGATATTAAACAGAATTGGTGATATACTACATCGTTAACGTAATCCTTTAGTAATATTGAAAATTCGTTTCCAATTTTAACTTTTGCATAGGCTTTCTCATAAAGTTCTTTAACTGCTTTAACTAGGATGACATTTATGGAGGTCTCATCGAGTACTTCAAAGAGTTTAAGTATTGGGACAGAATTATAAGCTTTCGTTACGTCTACAAATATCATGCGCATTTCTTTTCCTGTTGCTATAAACTTTTCTATCATCAGTATTATGCAGAAAACATTATCATTGCTTGAACGTCCAGTCCTGAAACCTGCCTGTTCTTCAATTGATATATATGGCACTTGTCTTTGCTTAATGATGTTAAAATTTTTCCGTAAAGTCTATAGAAGGAGCAGTTTGCAGTTAGGCGACGATAATTTTTGCAATCTTTATATGAGCCTTTTTTCATATCGTTGGAATATTTTTCTCCATTGATACATCTCTCATTCATTGTTTTTTTATAATTCTGTATAGTTTGTTAGTTCCGTATTTAATAAGTGTGTTAGAAATTCTTCCTGGTCCCGCTGCCCTTTCTATTTTTAAGTTGTTTTATTTTTGTGGTTATTATTGTTAACATCAATTGCTACCCTGTCTCCTTCTAACACATTTTTTTTGCAAAATTACACTTTATTCATTTACATGGTCTCCTTCAAGAGCGATACAATCAGTCACGATTTTCTAACATTTTTTATACCTTTCTTGTGGCAGGATTTGTCTTTGCCTTCAAAATAGGCCTCAGTCAATCTCTTTCCCGCGAGCTTTTTTAAGGTCTGCGAATAGGTAATAGTCGCTGAGGACCAAATCTGGAGAATACGGTGGATGAGGAAGCAATTCGAACTTCAATTCATGCATTTTTGCCATCGTAACCATTGACTTGTGACACGATGCATTGTCTTAATGAAAGGGCACTTTGTTCTTGTTCATTTGGGGCTGATTCTTTGCGATTTCTGCCTTCAAACGCGCTAATAACTTTATATAATATTCGCTATTGATGGTTTTTCCCTTCTCAGCATAGTCGATGAAAATTATTCCATGCGCATCCCAAAATACAGACGCCAAAACCTTCCCAGCCGACTGTTGTGCCTTTGGTCGCTTCGGGCGGCTTTCATCCGCTGCTGTCCACTCAGCTGACTGCCGATTTGATTCCGGTGTCCATATCGCATGAAAAAATCCTTTTTGTTGCGTTTAAACAGGTCCAAACAACGCTCAGAATCATCAACACGTTGTTGTTTTTCATCCACTGTGAGCAAACGCGGTACATATGTCGAACAGAGCTTTCTCATGCCCAAATGTTCATGCAAAATAAGACCAACACGTTCTTTTGATATCTTTAGGGTATCAGTAATTGATGAGTGATTTTCCAGAGGCAGAGTCCTTGTAACACTTAAAGCCAATGCTTTGCTTGAACGGTATTTTTTTTCCATCAAAAAACAGTGTTTAATCAATTCAGGAAATTCGATTTTTTTCCATTGTTTTGAAAATATCAAAAGCAGCATCACTAAAACCACTGTAACTTGTAAACTAATCGTCGAAATGTCATGAAATTTTGACACGTATCTTTTGAAGGTTGGTACTTCATATGGATTTTTTGAAAAGGGCGACATCTATGTGTCGTTTCTGTGTGTTTATGTTCGTTCCTCTCTTCACTTCAAATTTCTGCAAAATACTTTCTCCAATCGTTTTTCGAATTCGAAATAACCTCGTTCAAACCCCCCCTTTAATCCCTAAGTATGTTTCACTACATACTTAAAACTATCAAACAAACAATCGCTATCAAATACCAGAAAGAAATTCTATATTACATATTATTGAAACTACACCATATCGCAGGGGTCGGCAACCTTTTAACTAAGGGGTGCCAGTTTTCATCCATACAACATTTTGCGTGCCAACATAGGTACTTACTACAACTAAAATTAACAAAAATTTACTTAAATTAACTTAAAATATTGCTTTTAGAAGGTTTAATTACAAAAAAATTTTAACATTTAACAAATAATTTTATTATACTAGTCCTAGGACCTAGTGTGAACCCTATGCTTGAAGTTCTTTAGAGAGTTTTCTTATATCCGGTTCATGTCTGGTTATTTTCAGTGTAACACATGCTTCCGAGTTGTCTGTTGTCAGCCTGCTTCGGTACGGGTTTAAAATCACTCTCAAAAGTTGTTCACAGATATAGGATGATCCGAAAGCTGTAAGCATGGCAAACGCTACTTTCTTAAGACAAATAAATTTCTCTGGTAAACTCATCCAACAACTGAATATCTCGTTTGAATGGTTCTGGCAGTCATCTTCTAATACCCTTCTTAATTCTACAAATTTCGTGTTCCATAACTCGGAGTTTTTAAATTCAATGTATTGAAGATCAAAATCATTAATGTCCATCCATGAGAAAAGAGCAAGCAACTGCTGGAAAAATCCATTAAATCTGGTTTGATTAAAAAAGCGAACATAGGACCATGTTTATCAAAATCCTGACCCCCTCTCGATAAACTCCTCTTTTAAATTAGTCATATATTTAAGAATTTCGTCTATTAGTGCACCATCGTCGACACTGGATATATAAATTTTTAAATTTGGAAAATATTTATATGTGTTTGTAGTAATATCGCTGATAAATAAATCTATTTTTAATTCGAACGATTTCCAGGATTCGTATAAATCCAGAACTGTTTTGTCTGAACCTTGTAACTTTTAAGTTGAGTTCACTGAGATGGTTTGTAATATCAGTAAGAAACATTAACATACAGATCCAGTTCTTATCTTCTAGTTCAGGATAAGCATCCACTTGATTTTTTTTCCAACAAGAACGATTTAATTTCGCCCAGACATTGCACAAATCTAGAGAGCACTTTACCACGGCTGAGCCAGCGCACATTATTGTGCAATGGTATATCTGAATATGCACTTTCTAATTCCTACAGAAACGCCTTAAATTGTCTATGGATCAGTGAAGAACGACCGACAATGTAGTTAACTATTTTAACCACCCACATCACAATTCAAAACAGCTCGACCCATGCGTTCAATAAGAAGGAAACAAATCTTTTATATTATCCCAATCATAGCAGGAGCGCCATCTGTCGTTACGCAAAAAATTTTATTTAAATCAATATTCCGCTTTTCATAATGTTTAACAAATTCTGAAAATATATCCTCTCCTCTTGTAGTTCTCTGCAATGGGAGCAGATAAATCAGCTCTTCATACAGACTGCCATCATCGAAGTATCGCGCAACGATTGCCAGACGGGCAATGTCATTAATATCGACACTTTCATCCAATGCTACACTAAATACAAAACTCCGTTTGATAGCGTCTCTCTACTGTTTTTGGACATTTTTGTGTCATTTCGGTAATTGGTCTCTCGATGGTCCGCGCTGATGCCGGTATACCCCTAATCCTGGCCAATATTGTATCCTTATTGGGCATGTCGTCGAATAAAATCTAGCCAGTACTCAAAACGTTTGCTTCATAAATTCTCCGTCAGTGAACGGCCTACCCTTTTGTGCCAACGATTGTGCAATTTTGAAACTGCATTCAGTTACCTGATATTTTTCTTGGAAAACTTTGCTGAAGAATGTTGACTGTTTCTCGTATTGTTTACTTGCTCTTTGTATTGCCTCCCATTTATCAGCGTTATCTTTAAAATGACGATTCATGTTTTATCTGGAAATGTCGTTGAACACTAGATGTCCGGAAAAACTACGCTTTCCCGACATAGGGCACAAATGACCCGATCGTTTTGCTGTACAAAACCGTAATCTGTTCCATGAAGTTTGAAATGGAACACAAGTATTTTCATGGAAAGTGTTCGAAGGATATGGCCCGCGTAATTCCTCCCAGAGCGGTGCATGTTAGAAGTACACGTCGCGTTAATACTTCACATCCGTATGAGGTTCAGCCTGTTACTCCTCGTACAACGCTTTTCAAGCAGTCTTTTATATGGAGAACATCATCCCTTTGGAATAATTTGCCCAGGACTGTGTTTCCCACCGAGTACAATTTACAGCGGTTTAAGAACAACGTGAATCGCTTGTTCCGCACACGTGTCGCTCCTGCAGCGCTTTAGGGACTTCTTTCCTGCAGCACGTGTGCTAGACCCATAAAAAAAAAAGAAAAAACGGAACGATCTAGCAAGTTGAAACTTGTGACGTAGCATTATTAGGTACGGGTCTACAGCCACCTAGCGGCACAAGTCCATACTATTTTACATTCAGTATGCCCATATAGCGTAAGTCCGAAAACTTTTGGATCATACCACGTATGTATACCAAATTTGAAGTCGTTATCTCATTTCGTTTGAGATTTATCGTTCGAATAGAATAACAGACAGACAGACAGAGCAACGGAAATGGAAAGCTATGGTTTTCGTAACCCAGGGACCCTGAAATGTGAAGAAATGCTAAAATTTCAGAAGGTGTTTTTTTTACAAATATCTTCGCTTGAGAAAGAGCAGTAAAAATCATACATCTGCAAAAATACATACTCCAAGAACAACGCACTATCAGATACGATTAAACACGCACCACTTATCTCATGAAAGGTTTCCATTGATGTCTGAAAACCATTATTGTAATGTAACACGTTCTGAACATGAATTCTAGTTTAGTACCCTTGTAGTTCTGTATCACCCATATAGGTAAAAATATTCTTTTAATTTTTCAGAAGAAAATATAGGAACCTACGAAAAAAAATTTTGTCAAGGTCCGTTCAAGCTGTTGGTTGCATACCAAAACAAAGAACAAACCTAGCAATGGTTGTTTTGGTCTCTATATGAACGAAATGATACCTTCCATGTAGGTATATTCATAAATTTAACATGTATTGTAGAAGTTTTTAAAGGGAAAAATCTTAAGAAGTAAATAAATGAAATTGAATAATACAAACAAAAATTATTTTTCAAAAAAATTAATGTACGGACACAGCTTCTAGTACAATTTTATTGTATGTATAAAATAATAATTGAAAATAAATACTCACCAGTAGGAACAACACGTATAAAACCCTCATTTTGAAAGTTTTAATTTGAGTGCCCAATCACGTGAAATCAACTACTATATTATTTATAAATTATCCATTAATGTACACAATCTTAGAACAAAATCTAGAATTGTACAATGTGTAGAAGATACTCGTTTCATTACTTATTGGAATAATCGGAAGACTCCATTATAATTAATATATATGCTTTCTGAATCTTATCATTTCTCGATGATTAGTAAACCACTTAAAATTATAAAATACTCGTGCTAAGTACTATTGTAATGCGCAGAACGTCGTATTATCATCGTCACAGATAATCCTGTATAGTGTTTATATAAGTAAAAACCCAATATATGTAAGGCAGGTGAACTTTAATAGCCTTGGTACAACAATGTCAATTATACAGAGTGTCTCAATTATACCCACTTCGCATGAGATAAAGTAGAAGTAAATTGAAATGATTATTGGAGTTAATTAGTACCGATGATTGCCCCAAAGTTCCCATGCGATATATTAAGGCAAAACTATCTGACCATATAGTTTGTTGAGAACTTAACCCAAATTTATTTTTTGTTTAAATTTATGCTTATGTTAACGATTTAATAAAATAAAGTCGTACATCATTACTGACGATTAGAGACCGGATTATATGCATTTGCATATTTTCATATGCATTTGCATATTTAGACCATTCTCACCGATTATTGCATATTTTACCCAAAATCTAGTCATGATGCATATTTTCCCTATATTTACAATATTTCTCGGTATTACTAGGCAATTGAATTGCTCAGGGTATTGTTAATATCGCGGTCTGGAACCGATCTTATCGCCGGGACATTACCTGCAATAGTCTAAACGTCGATTAGGTTATAGTGCCAAAATTACGACGGTATTTTATTCCTTTGTTTCTTGGTCGGGACATTAAGTGATAAGTAGTTAGTTTCTAAGAATATTTGTTTGAGCGTGGATCAAATAAACAAATTCCTCGAAGACGAATTTTTATTTCAAAACAAGATATCAGTTTTAACATTATTGTTGACGCGCTTGCATCAGTGTAGTCTTTTTGCAATTTTTAACGTTGTTGTGTTAAAGTTTAACGTGTACCATGCCACCCGCAAAAAAAAAGTATATCTTCGTGGGTAGCTGATTATCCTGGAACATTCACATACGACGGAAATGTTTCATATTGTCGAGTTTGCGAGAAAAATGTTTTGTACACAAAAAAGTTTCAAAATGACCAGCATGTCAAGACAAGTCTTAATATCGCAGGATTGCAAAAAAAGGCCCACCACAACTTATAACAACAGCAAGTAGCAGTGATTCCACTTCTATAGGCAAACAAAACTTTAGCATGGATTTATGTGAAGCATTGCTTGCAAGTAATATTCCTCTCCACAAACTTACAAATCCTACATTTAAAGATTTTCTGCGGAAATATTGCTTGAATCAAAAAATACCAGACGAATTAACACTGCGTAAAAATTACATACCAACAATTTACCAACATGTTCTGGAAGAAATACGTAATGAACTTAAGGATGACATTATTTGGATTTCAGCTGATGAAACTACCGACAGTTGTGGTCGCTATATTGCGAATTTAATTGTGGGTGCATTAAGATTAGAGCCTTCTTCTTCCTATTTGGTGGCCTGCAAAGAAGTTGACAAGACAAATCATTCTACGATCACCAGATTTGTGAATGAGGGTATTAAAAAAATATTTCCTGAATCTTCTGCAGATGAAAGAGTGTTTATATTTCTCTCAGATGCTGCTCCCTATATGATCAAGGCAGCCAAAGTCCTCCAAGTATTTTATCCAAATTTAATTCATGTGACGTGCTTGGCTCACGGAGTCCATGGACTCGCTGAAGAAGTACGATCCACGTTTGGAAATGTAAATAAACTGATTTCATCAGCAAAGAAAGTGTTTCTTAAGGCACCTGCTCGCAATAACGCCTATAAAGAAAAACTGCCAAATGTGCCTTTACCTCCCGAACCAGTGGTAACTCGATGGAGAACATGGATTGAACCTGTACTATTTTACAATGAACATTTTGAGGCCATCAAAGGTGTAGTAGTGCAGAGGCTATAGCAGTTCGTCAATCCAAGGAAGCATTTAACGATTCTGATATTAAAAAAAACATAGCTTTGATTAGCACTCAGTTTTCCCATATACCTGCGGGTATTGAAAAGCTTGAAACTCGAGGTTTGGCGTTGACCGAATCAATTCAGTTAATGAATAAAATCCGTCAAATAAACTCCGCATTGCCAGATGTATTCCCGCGTAGAGTTAAAGAAAAGTTTGAAAACATTTTGTGCAATAACCCAGGTTTTGAACCTTAGTGTCAAATTGATAATTTTATTAATGGACGGGTGAACTTTTGCCAGAAACAATAGCACCCAAATTCAAATACTGCCCAGTTACCTCAGTGGATGTGGAACGGTCTTTTCCACTTATAAAAATAGTTTAAGTGATCGAAGACACAATCTTACTACCCAACATTTGGAACAATACCTTATTGTTTACGTGTATACGAATACAAATGTTAAATAATTTTAAAAAACGTTAAATAATTGTTAATTAAATTTAAAGATCGTTGATAATTTGTTAATTTTATGCTAATTTTGAAATAAAAAAACTAAAAATTTCTACTTTTATTATTATTTAATATGGCATATTTTAACCCTTTTCATGCATATTTGCATGCATATTTCAAGATTTTTATGTTGCATATAATCCGGTCTCTACTGATGATACATTAAAAAGAGTGAGGAAGCTATTCCTTCATTTATTTAAATAGGTTTGTGCGCTGAAAATTGTTGGAGATATGCCAATAAAAATTCTAAAACATAATTTGCACGATTCTTGATCCCTAAAATGATTTTGACTGACTTTTAACCGCCCCCCATTACTTATAAAACATTTAATTAAAGTGAGTTCCAAAGTTTTAGAGAGAAAAAACAGTATTTTTTCTGTATGCAGAAAAAATATGGTAGTTGGGGACTGTGATTAACAGCAGCGAGATGCGTTCTGACACTATAACTTTTCCGAATATACTACTTAAATAATGTAAATAATGTATTCCATGCAAACGGAGTGGCTGTAAATGCTGCATCGAGAATATAACCCATTAAATTTGGAAAAACGACTAAAATATGCGATGGACAATTCAAAATATCAAATGGTTTCAGCAACAGTAACATATTATTATATTTTTATAAAAGCACGCTAGTTATATGAAAATTTGTTCCGAAGAAGTTACTGGTTCTTTTTAGTTATATTTAATCATTCTGGTAAGATCGAGACACCAAAATTCATCAGCAAAAATGAAGATTGCTCCTGAAAATTGGTAAATTGAAATATGTCTTATATCTTGAAATTATTTTTTCCACCTTGTATATAATATTTAAACAAAATACTGCATTGCATATTAATTTGTTTTCACATTAAATGTTTTTATTGACAATTAAAATATTCTTAAATTAGCATGACTACGCTTCTAATGTGATTTATGCATTATTTTCCACTTGTTAATTATTAAAGACACGTTTTTTTATTACTTTGATGGCGTCAAGATGTTTTCTATCTTTGTTATAATACATAAATTGAACTATGATAGACAAAAAGCATAAATTCGTTGACAGACCGAACCCTAAATAAGACCCACAATATTCAGTCCGTATGTGGGTCAGCTCATCCATCTGTTTTTCAGAAACTACTACCACATTGCAATCAAAATTATTGTTATATGGATAACCCAGACCTTACTAACATGAAGACGTGGTCACCAATACTCGGCCGATACCGAAAGAAGGCAAGAAGACCTTGCCAATCAACTATCGACTAATCGCACTGGTTTCAATAATATCGAAACTCACGGAAAGGGCTAGGAGTCAGCAACTTCTAAAATATCTTGAAGATTGAATCAATCAATATGGCTTTCGTAAGCAAATATCATCAGGAGATATTTTAACTTACGTAACACATGTTTGGAACAACGCAACTGAACACCTTAGAGAATCTCAACCACTTGCACTTGATATATGGAAGGCATTCGACCGTGTTTGGTACGATGGTTTGTTAGCTAAGCTCCTCTCTTATGGCATGTCTGAAAAGTTTTTGTTTATGGTTATCGTGTTTCCTCAGAGAGCGTTATTTACGTGTGGCAGTCGACGGATTTCTTTCACCGGTGTTTCCCAAAGCTCCATATTGTCTCCTAATCTATTTCTCAATTACATTAACGATCTGCTGGAAAGGACTAGGAATCCAATCTACAGCTTTGCAGATGACAGTACGCTTATTTCTCCATTCATTTTGAACGCTCGTACATCGGCCCCTCATGCCAATATCTGTAGACAGTGGGAAGTCGTTCAACTTAACAAAACCTTGGAAGAAATTCTATTTTGGAGTGATAGTAAGCGAGTAAAATTTAACGTTACAGAAACCTTGGCGACAGTTTTTTGTAAAAAAGTTAACGTTGATTGAATTTACCACCGAGTACAATGTACAACGATTCAAGACCAACCTTTTTTCCGCACATACGTCGCTCCTGTAGGGCTTTAGTGATTTCCCTGCAGCACGTGTGCCATGCTCACAAAAACAACTCAGTAGTACTTACTATCCTATTACACATAAAAAAAAAAAATTTCTTTCCTCCATTTACGTACATACCGCAACCAAGAAGGCGAAGCAACTATTGGGCAAACTCTATCCCATCCTGAACCGCTCCAGTAAGTTGCTGCCACGGACCAAGCTTCTGATATACAACACCATAGTAAAGGCAGGCCTCACGTACGCCTGCCCCACTTGGTGCCAGCTCTCCAAAACAAGGAGAGCTCAACTTCAAGCAGTGCAGAACAAGGCCCT
Source organism: Pachyrhynchus sulphureomaculatus (assembly GCA_019049505.1). NCBI lineage: Eukaryota > Metazoa > Arthropoda > Insecta > Coleoptera > Curculionidae > Pachyrhynchus > Pachyrhynchus sulphureomaculatus. Next base: position 6,599,905 of record CM032454.1, read on the forward strand.
GAGGATGATCACGGGAGCCCCATGGTTCATGAGGAACCGTCAACTCCATAGGGACCTCGGTGTGCCTACCGTAAAGGCACACATGAGGAAAATCCAACAGAAGTTCCTGGAGGAAGCGTCCCAGCACCCCAACTCGTGCATCAGGGACGACTTCCGACTGCCACCTCACGTCAGCCGCCAGTTCCCGAAACCGTCCGACCCGCTGCTCTCGGACGAAGACGATGACCCCCCCCCCTCGCCCGCCGTGACAAGAAGAATGTCAGTCTAGGTTAAGTTTCAATTAGTCCTAGTTTAAGTGAATGTTACATCCTAGTTTAAGTTAGCGTAAGTCTTAGACTAAGGTAGTTTTAGTCTTAGTTTTAAGTCTTAGCATTTAAAAAAAAAAAAAAACTCATGTATCTATAAACACATTTCCTAGGTTAAGTTAATATAGGAACACTAGTATAAGAGCTTAGGTTAAGATAAAATAAGTATTTTTTTTTATTGGCCTAGCACACGTGCTGTAGGGAAGTCCCTAAAGCGCTCCAGGAGCGGCACGAGTGCGGGAAAAAGCGATTCACGTTGTTCTTGAATCGCTGTAAATTGTACTCGGTGGGAACACAGCGCTGGGCAAATTATTCCAAAGGGATGACGTTCTCCATATAAAAGATTGCTTGAAAGCGTTGTACGCGGAGTAACAAGCTGAACCTCATACGGATGCGAAGCACCAGCGCGACGTGTATTTCTAACATGCACCGCTTTGGGAGGAATTAAGCGGGCTACATCATTCGAACACCTTCCATGAAAATACTTGTAGAACAGACTCAAGTCGCCAACCGTTCTTCGATATTCCAGCGAATCAACGCCGCCGGTCAATTCCGGGTCCCCAATCAGACGGACCGCTCTTCTCTGAACAGAATCCAACAAATGCAGTGTATGTTTGGGAGCGGAGCCCCAAACGTGGGAGCAGTATTCCATAGTTGGTCGAATTTGGGCTTTGTAAAGAATTAACAGTTGTTGTGGGGTGTAAAGCTTTCTGGTTCTAAATAATATTCCCAACTTTTGAGAAGCTCTCCTTGCCATGCCTGCAACATGCTCATGCCAAGACATATTTGCTCCCAAACTAACGCCCAACAAATTGAGCGACGATGCTAGGGGAATGGAGTGCCCCGACATAATTATGTCGGGTTCAGCAACGTTAACTTTTTTAGAAAAAACTGCCGCTTGGGTTTTTGTAGCGTTAAATTCCACTTGGTTACTGTCACCCCAAGATAGAATTTCTTCCAGGTCTTTGTTAAGTTGAACGACCTCCTGCTGTCTGCGGATATTCGCCTGAGCAGCCGATGTCCGAGCGTTCAAGGTGAATGAAGAGACAAGCGTACTGTCATCTGCATTTCTTCGAGAAAGGGATGTAAGCTTCCATACCATCCAAAATAACATCGGAGACCTCTCTGGCGCAGTCAGATCGGTTATCGGATCGAAAACAAACGTCCATCCAAGGGAAAGTTCGAAAGTATTCCATGAGATCCTCCCATTTAGCAGATTTGTAGTGCCAAATCTTGCCCGGTCTAGGCGCCTCTCTGTCACTGATTGGCAGGATACTCGATGTCGAAAGCAGTTTATGGTCGGAAGAACCTAACGGCGGATTTACGGTGATCGTGTAAATCTCCGGATTGGTGGTTAAAAACAGATCAAGAAGACTGGCGAACTCCCCGTCTCGATCAGGGATCCGTGTTGGTTCATCAATAAGCTGAGTTAAGCCATAACTGATTGAGAATGATTCAGCTTCACGACCTTGTTCGTCGGTAGTATTTGAATATTTGAGCCAGTTGATATTGTGGACATTAAAGTCGCAAAGGATGGCAATTTCGGCACTTGGATAGTTACTTTGTAAATGATCGATGGTGTCCGCAAGAGAAGCGAAAAGTGTTCGAAAATTGGTATCACTTGGTGGTCGATACAGGATACAGATAAACCTTGTGGTTTGTTGAGTCGTTATTTTTAACCACATAACATCAAAGTTTGGTTGCTCCAGAGCTTCTTCTCGTTGACAAGAGAGGTCGCTTCTGACAAAAATTAGATTCCAAAGTTACGCCTAAATCGGGAATAGAAGTCGTACCCAGGATAAAGATAGTTGACCGTGCTGGTCGATGGACTGACCTTGGTTTCACATAGAGCGAGTACATGAGGTTTATCTGATTGCAGGTGTTGATGCACTGAATTTATGTTCGAGTTTATACCTCGTATGTTGCAAAAATCTACGCCTCCGAACCAGCCCCCACCCAGAGATCCGAACGGGGGGGCCATTCTACCTCCGGAACTTCTTGCATCCAGGCGCCTCATCATGCTCTTTGGTCCCACAGTAGTTAATGTGGAATTTTCCTGTTCTGTCACATGTTTATCTTTGCCTTCTTTGGCTTTGATCCAGGGGGGTGTTATTATTGGGTAGTTTGGGTTCTGACCAGATACTTTTCCAATGATCTGTGAGTTCTTGTTTGTTTGGTGGTTCGGTCACTGCTGTCTGTTCGCTGTGCATAGTTTTCCGTTAGAACTGTGTTTGGCTTCTTCGGAAGAGGTTGTTGGTATCTTTCCTCTCGTTTGGTTCTTTGTATCTACGAAGTCTTGCGGCATATACGGATAATTTTTGTTTCAGAGTATCCAGGATTTCTGGCAGTGTTCTGTTGGGAGACCCGGACTTGATCTTTTTTATACTCTGTGTGACTCGTTTGGACACGTTCCCGTTGATAAACTGGGTAAGGTGTCCTAGATATCTCCTGATGTTGTTGATTTGGTTTTCTATTCTTATTTGCCGTTTGAATTTTGGTTTTGTGCTGTTGGGATTTCTTTGTCGTTGCGGGAGTTTTTGATTAAATACTTCGTCGGTTGCGTTTGGGATTGATGGTGGTGGGTCTAGGCGGCGAGTGATTCCCTTCTCAGTGGTTTCTTTGTCAGGACTTGTGCTTTTATCAAAGCAACGCATGGTGTGTTCGTTTGTTCCTGTAGTATAACTCATGCGTTGCCCTGATTTTCCCGCCTTGGTGGGTGTCGGCTTACTCGCCGGCACAACACTTTTGGCAGGTCCATTGTTAGTTGCCCAGTCTTCATCGTTTTGGTCGAGCTGCCATTCCCCGCGACTTCCTCGACCGTTATGTCGCTCGCCCGATGCTTCTTTTATTAGTCTACTGTTGTTTGGGATGTTTTTAGTGTTTTGTGGTGTCAGAAGCTCAAAATGTCCCGACATTGGGTTGCCTGTTAGTAGAAGGTAAATAGTTTTCGGTGTGTTTTCTTGTGCTTATTATTGTTGGCTTGTCCCTAAAAGTTATTTTTGTATCTCTTGTTCTTCGTTGTTTTGAGAAGATATGAAAGTTTCTATTCTGGGTTTCCGAGAGGGCAAGTATCTCTAGGCTCGTTCCATAGGTGTCATTTTTCCTCATATAGTTATAGTAGTTATTGAAGTCTTTCATATCGTCGTCCCCAATTAATGAAAATGTGTTAAGTTCCGACCAGTTTTGTTGTACATAAGTATACATTCAGTATTAGAAATTATTTTTTATACTTTCAAAATTGTAAGAAAGAGGCCTATCTTGGCAATCAATAAGAACAATGAGACATACATACCACCTCAAATTCACGTTGTCAGCTCCAAAATCGGCATTTTTTTACTAAAAAAACTACAAATGTCAAAATTTATGAAAAGAATAGGATATTAAGGGTAATAAAAAGACCCTGAATACAGTTTTTGTAAACTATCTGGCTAAGGACATTTTTGAGATAGACACTACCAAAGAATATCTTCCAATTGAATTAAATACTGATATTACATACAAATGTTATCCGAGATGACTTATGGTTGTAGAAGCAAAATTTTTTCAATGGGGGATATTTATAAAGCTTCATTATGCGAAAGGGTTTTTTTTTATAAAAAAATCTTCTTCTCCAGGTTATTAATTGTTAAATTGAGAGTAATTTTTGGACAGCTCCTTGTATAAAAGGTTTCATTTTGTGAAGTTTTTAGAGCTCCAGCGTAAGAGAGGTTTTTTTCTTCTTCAAGGCCCTTCCGATTGTCAATTTCTCCCCTCCAAAAGCAGCCTTGCCATTAGTGTTTTTTTTCTTAAAGAAACGTTCTTTGTACCCATATAGCCCCATGAAACTAGCCACGCCACTGTGTAGTAGTTTTTCCAGAATTTCAATGTGACGGATCGGATACGTTTTTCAAAACAGAGATTAGATACTTTTGGTATGCGTAATGAAATGGTAAAATACTAATACAAATAGTAGCATTTTTGTTAATCCAATAATTTTTCGAGCCATATCGGACCCCTATCAAAGGTTACCCCCTAGAGGGACCCACCTGTGAGTAAAAGAAAATTTTATTTCGTAATCTTTATCGGCATAAAAGTTGCAACTTATATCAAATAGTACCATATACTCGTATCAAATTATAATATTCCTTGTGCCTTTAAAATCACTTTTTAGTGTTTCGTACGAAACACTTATAAGATGACTTCGGTGTCTGTCTGTCTGTCCGTCTGTCTGTCTGTCACACCTGATTTTCTCCGAAACTATTTGTCGTAGAAAGTTGAAATTTGGTAATAATATAGGAATTGATGACCTCATCAATGCCGTGTAGTTTTGAAAGTCAAATTTTGACTTAAGGGGTTAGTTTTGGGGGGTGAAATCGGAAGTGAAAAAAATTTTTTTTAGTAGGTCATCGAGTGAGGTGTCAAATGAAAGCTTGTGAAAACACGAGTAAAAAATATGTATATATATATATATATATATATATATATATATATATATATATATATATACTCGTATATATATATATATAAATATATATATATATATATATATATATATATATATATATATATGATGTAATACTTGCGCACACTTTTCTTTGTATTATTTTGAAAAAATCGCGAAAAATTTTATTTTAAAAGCAATTAACGTACGGAACTCTAATTGTGCAAGTTCAACTTGCAGTTGACCGGTTATTTTTATTAAACATAATAAGATAAGAATTATGACAAACAATTAGAGCTACCCTATTGACACAAGATAATCAATTATCTAAGCTTAATGTTGACTTTAAAACCACTATTATGATGTTATCTTTACGAGGGTCGTTTCAAAAATAAAGTAAGGTAAACGAGGCTAAAAATACGATCAAATTTGAAAAATCCGCCTCTATTTTTCATCATAATCTCTTTCGAGCTCTATCTATTTCGTCCAGCGCTGTTCCCATGCCATTAAATCATTTTCAAAAAATTTCTCTTGACGTGCGAAATACTCAATTACAGCGTCATTTCCATGAAAACGTTGTAAGACTAGAAATGTTTTGAGGTTCGGGAACAAAAAGAAGTCCTAAGGGCCCAAATCGGGCGAATTCGAAGCGAAGTTCATGAATTTTCGCCGTGACAACGAGTGACGTGTGTGACCCTTCTTGCACACAGTTTTTGCATACCCAAATGTGTATGCAAAATGTTATACGCCTTCACTTGAGATACTTGTACTGTTAGCAATCTCCCAAACCTTCGAAAGGCGGTCATTTAAAATCATTTTGTGGATTTTCGTCACAATATCCGGAGTTGTCACATCGCTGGAGCGTCCACTGGGGTGCTCGTTATTTGTGCTTGTTCGGTCACGTTTAAACTTGGAAACCCTTGTAGTTTACGATATTCAACGAATACGAAGAGTTACCGAAAACATTGTCAAGCTTCACTTTTGTTTTGGTGCTCGTTTTAATTTTCAAAAAGTAAAATTTTATCACAGATCGAATCTCAGTTTGTATCTCGACCGCACTGAGCTCTGAACTGTAACTCTACATGTGATCTATGGAATGGAACTAGATGGTCCAATACTGATATCGATCTTTTACCTTACTTTTCACGCTACTCTCGTATATTACATCCTCCTCTAAAGTAACACCACAGTAATACCACAGACTAGGGGTCAGCAACCTTTTAACTAAGGGGTGCCAGTTTTCATCCACACAACATTTTGCGTACCGACATAGGTACTTACTACAACTAAAACTAACAAAAATTAACTTAAAATATTGCTTTTAGAAGGTTTAATTACAAAAAAATTTTAACATTTAACAAATAATTTTATTATACTAGTCCTAGGACCTAGTGTGAACCCTGTACTTTAGAGAGTTTTCTTATATCCGGTTCATGTCTGGTTATTTTCAGTGTCACACATGCTTCCGAGTTGTCTGTTGTCAGCCTGCTTCGGTACGGGTTTAAAATCACTCTCATATGGGAAAAAAGTTGTTCACAGATATAGGATGATCCGAAAGCTGTAAGCATGGCAAATGCTACTTTCTTAAGACAAATAAATTTCTCTGGTAAACTCATCCAACAACTGAGTATCTCGTTTGAATGGTTCTGGCAGTCACCTTCTAATACCCTTCTTAATTCTACAAATTTCGTGTTCCATAACTCGGGGCTTTTAAATTCAATGAAGATCAAAATAATTAATGTCCATCCATGAGAAAAGAGATATGTCAAAGCAACTGCTGGAAAAATCCATTAAATCTGGTTTGATTAAAAAAGCGAACATAGGACCATATTTATCAAAATCCTGATCCCTCTCGATAAACTCCTCTTTTAAATTAGTCATATATTTAAGAATTTCGTCTATTAGTGCACCATCGTCGACACTGGATATATAAGTTTTTAAATTTGGAAAATATTTATATGTGTTTGTAGTAATATCGCTGATAAATAAATCTATTTTTAATTTAGATGATTTCCAGGATTCCTATAAATCTAGAACTGTTTTGCCTGAACCTTGTAACTTTAAGTTGAGTTCACTGAGATGGTTTGTAATATCAGTAAGAAACATTAACATACAGATCCAGTTGCACAAATCTAGAGAGCACTTTACCATGGCTGAGCCAGCGTACATTATTGTGCAATGGTATATCTGAATAGGCACTTTCTAATTCCTGCAGAAACGCCTTAAATTGCCTATGGATCAGTGAAGAACGACCGACAATGTAGTTAACTATTTTAACCACTCTATCCATCACGAATTTTAAACTTCCAGCGGAGATTTTAGCGCACAAACTCTCTTGATGAATTATGCAATGAAAATTCAAAACTGATCGACCCATGCGTTCAATAAGAAGGAAAACAAATCCTTTATGTCTCCCAATCATAGCAGGAGCTATGTTCCGGTTTTCAAAATGTTTAACAAATTCTGAAAATATATCCTCTCCTCTTGTAGTTCCCTGCAATGGGAGCAGACAAATCAGCTCTTCATACACACTGCCATCATCGAAGTATTGTGCAACGATTGCCAGACGGGCAATGTCATTAATATCGACACTTTCATCCAATGCTACACTAAATACAAAACTCCGTTTGATAGCGTCTCTCTGCTGTTTTTGGACATTGTGTGTCATTTCGGTAATCCGTCTCTCGATGGTCCGCGCTGATGCCGGTATATCCCTAATCCTGGCCAATATTGTATCCTTATTGGGCAAGTCGTCGAATAAAATCTCGCCAGTACTCAAAAACGTTTACTTCATAAATTCTCCGTCAGTGAACGGCCTACCCTTTTGTGCCAACGATTGTGCAATTTTGAAACTGCATTCAGTTACCTGATTTTTTCCTTGGAAAACTTTGCTAAAGGATGTTGACTGTTTCTCGTTTTGTTTACTTGCTCTTTGTATTGCCTCCCTTTTATCAGCGTTATCTTTCAATGACGATTCATGTTTTATCTGGAAATGTCGTTGAACACTAGATATCCGGAAAACTACGCTTTCCCGACATAGGACACAAATGGAAATGGCCCGATCGTTTTGCTGTACAAAAGGGGAATCCGTTGTCCATGAAGTTTGAAATGATCGAACGTCTACCTTCTGTTTCTTCGCGGCCATAACGCAACGTAATTTTAATTTTTAAACTTTTCGACGACTATTGACTGGAACGGATGTTACTTCTATACTAAATGATCCAAACGTGTAGCCGCTTGCTATATATAGAAAAATAATGTTTCCAGAAAGTTCCAATAATTACGTTTATTAACTTTCTTAGAACAAAAATTATTATCTACAACGCGCCCATTGCAATCAAAGGGCCGCCTAGAAGTTAAATCTAACAAACTAAAGTTCGGCAATATAAAAAGAGTTGCGGCGCGCGTCGGAACGATTGAAGTCAAGTCAAACAAAAACCGCCTTATAGCGGCTCTTTCGATCTGAATTTGAGGACGTTTATTTGTGTTTTTGCCTAGGCTTATATTTTGAGGCTTGCCGTCTTTAATACTTGCCGAAATTAAAGCCAAACCAATGCATTCAGTAAAATTATAAATTACAAAATATATATTTTATATATACCCAGTGACCTATATAATATATCGTTTTTGTTTGTATCGTTAAAGTAATACTGTCTTCGATTATTTACTTAATTTCGAGACATGTCACAGATTACAGAATTAATGTGTAAACTTTGAATAGGTACGCGTGCCATTCAAAATTGCTTGGCGTGCCAGAGATGGCACGAGTGCCATAGGTTGCCGACCCCTGCCATAGACTAAAGAATTAGTTCTTATCGTCTATACTACATCTGTAAAAATTAAAGAATTGGTAATACAAGATAATAACCAATTTAACACCGTTTTTATAGTTTAAATTTTTAACATAGCAAATATATACTTTTTAGGCCTTCTAAATTCTGCAAATAAATGTAATGAAACATAACGAAATAAGATCGGAAGTATGGCACGATATTATTACTTCGTATAGTATAGAATATATGATAAAGACATTTGCTTTGATAATGCAGGACCCCTTAGAGATATCGTTACACAATTAAATATAATTTATAATTATATATATATATATATATATATATATATATATATATATATATATATATATATGGATTGAATTCCTTACATGTTTTTGTCTATATTAGCAGTGTATTTAGGACGTTTACAATAACATCGCATAATAGTTTTTTTCATATACTTTAGATAAATTTATATCAAAGCATTATAAGGATGCGAGATGGAAACTAAAACTAATGAAAACATCCCTATCATGTGTCATTTCTGTCTATTTTTTATTCTTTGCCTCCTTTATTTTACACTCAGATCGGATCTTACGAGCAGAATCCGACTTTGGAGCCTGGAGGTGCCGTTAAAACGCGTGGTCTTCCATATATTGTTAACGGGCGGATATTTATGGTGGGTTGTTCGACAATATTACAAATATTATTTAAATATATTTTAGGGGAAATTTTACTTATTTGTCCGACTTTTTACCTAATACCAGTGATATTACTACTACGTGCTTGCTTACTTATTCGTTGGTTTCAGGTCATCATGAGAAATGTATTACAACAAAAAATATATTTGAAGAGACGATATAATGAAAACAAATAAACATATTGTTCTGTGGCGTTAATTTCAACTAATTTATACCATTCTAATGAATAACATAAAATTATGTCATTTTCGTTTAACTGTGAAACAATAGGAGGGTTTTTTTACAACCCAACCCGATAAACCCAAAGTTCATAACTTGAAAGTCGACCGAAAGTTTGTATAGTATTTTTCAAGATCTAAGAAAGTGATTTGGCAAATTGATGCAATAAAAACATTAAACGACCTTAGGATCTTCGTACGTACCTGGCCATAACAGGGTCATAATTGATATATGTTTATAAATATAAAGAATATTCTTAATTTTATATGCAGTATTATACTGAAATAATGTGTATTATAAAGTTCAATAATGTCTTAAAATCTCCGAAGCCGTTTCCATCAGAAGCCCCAAATGTTTGCCCGTTGAGGCAAAAGTGATAGTTAAAAGTATTTATTTAAAGTTAGTGAAGCGAGGCCACGAAAAGTACGTTTCATTGATGGAAACATCAGCTTTAACATGCATCCCTGAAAGTACAGTTTGGAAAATTGTAAATAATTCGATAGCGCCTATAAAAAACAGGAAAAGACAAAGATGTGTCAAAATGTATTGATTTCTGTCAAAAAGACTTAATCCGCCTCAAAATTTATGAAATGTATTCAGAACGAAAAGTTCCTACGTTATTGTCACTTTCACGGAGGCTGTCCGAGGATAGTTGTGACATAAAATGTTCCACTACAACTTTATGGCGTCGTTTGGGGTTTTTGTTCAAAAAAATAGACAAAAGGCAAGTTATAATGGAATCACGACGCTTACAACAACAGAATGGAATATCTTGAAAAATAAATACAGCTAGATCGGAAAACCGGACGATAATCTACCTAGATGAGACTTGGTATGACACCCACGACACACCCAGTAAAGGATGGATTGATAAATCCAAAAAATGCCACACCAAAGCTCTATCAAATAAAGGTAAAAAATAATAACTATTTTACTTACGGGGTCAGAAGAAGGCCGGATACCAGAATGTCTATTTCTAGCAGCCAAGAATATCTCAGATTCCAACTTGGATTATCATTGTGATACAACCGCTGAGATTGACTTCAAAACAAATTAATTCCGAATATACCACCGAATAGCTGTATTGTGATGGATAATGCATCCTATCATGGTCGCCAAATGAATAAGGTACCAAGTTCCACTAGTAGAAAAAGGAAAATACAAGCCTTTTTGTGCGAACAATTGTTAGAAGTTTTAAAAAGTTATAATTTTTCAAAGGAATATGTTTGTGATAAAATTGCAAAGGAAGCAAGAGACGAAATAATTTGGCTTCCACCAAATGATTGTATCTTTAATGCGATCGAGTTGATATGACATAAAATAAAATCTATTATACGTGCTCACAATAATACACCCACTTTAAACAGTAGTGTGATTGAGTTGATAAAGACAGAAGTCAAAAACGTAACCGTTGAAAACTGGAGAAACTGTATTCAACACGTCAAAAAAATTGAAAACTCAAATAGATGTATGTACATAAATATAAATAGTTTAGAACCTGTAAAAAAACTTTTAATTGATTTGCAAGATAGTAGCGATAGCGAAATTGAACTAGATATTAATTAATAACTAAAATTGTAAGAAATGTACGCGAGGACACTGTACACTGTTTTGATATATTTGTGTAATTACTATATTGTGTATTATTCAGTACATAAAACATTAAAATTCAACTGTCTTATCGCAATTAAATTTTAAACCCAACAATTATACTCTTCAGGTATAGTGCGGTCCTGCACGATGCCTTGTCATTATACAGCCATAAATTAATCACTTTCGAATCTTGTTGAATTTTGAATGGGTACAGGTAGCTAAGTGACTTTCTTAGATCGTGAAAAATACTATACTAATATTAGTAATTAAAAATACTTTAATTTAATTTAATTTTACTCATAGCGGTATAATAGGCTTTTTTACACTAAGGTTTGCACATTTAATTTTTGAAACCATATGAAATCGAAAATGTTTAAAAATTGAATAATTTGGTAGCTACACGTTTTTGGTGGATTTAATGGGATTTTTTTTATGTTTGCAACAAAAAAGAAAAAAAATTAGAGCTTTTTTTATATTCCAAGTCAAGTTCAAATTTTTAGAGGGACAAATTCCTAACCAAGCATGCCTATCAAAAATCCATAAAGATTTTATATTGTTACATATTAAAAGTTGCTTTTTGTTAGTCAATGTCATCATGTCAAAGCTATTATTTCTTCAAAAATAAGTAAAATGTTGCAAAACATAACATAGACAATATTTTGAAATTACAAGTCCAAAATCAAAATTCATCATTAATTCGAAGTAAACATTTTTTGTTAGTGAAAAATTACTAGTTTGTCACCAATCTACTTCAGGGCAATTATATAACTAAAATATAGTGTTACTAGTACCTCTTAACGACTCTGCGTATTGATTTGTACTTAATTTTATTTCCTTATTTTCTTTTCTTGGTCGCTCCCTGATTTGTCGGTGCGGTATCGTTTTTCTCGGTGTGCCTTACTTGAGCGGTGGCGGAGCAACTCAGATGGATTTCATTCAAATATAGGCGTTCGGCGTGTTTTCGTTACCGAATCGATACCGAGCACACCGAGAAAAACGATACCGCACCGACAAATCAGGGAGCGGCCTTTTTCTGACAAAATGTATTAAATAATTTCTAAATTTAAAAACATTTGACCAAAATTGACAATAAAAATGTAAAAATAATTTTATCAATATTAGACAAATTTGGCAAGTGTGTAAGTCAAGGTCATATTTTTAGGGTGATGGATACTCGTCCTGTCAAGTCTATCAAAACTCCCTATACATTTTGTATTGGTCAAATGTGTTTTTTTTTATATTCCAAGCCAAGATCAAATTTTTGGGGTGACCCTTATTAACTCTATCAAAAACCTCAAAAATTTTATATTGGTGCATATGAAAATGTCATTTTATAAGTCAATGTAATTATGTCAAAATTGTTATTTTATCATCTAAATTCAAGGAACGTGGAAGAGATTGTAGGAAAGGAGATTATGTTGTAATTCTAATTCGAAAACGTAACAACAGTGTTTTGTAAAGCTAGAAGCCCTATAAAACCAAAATTTATAAATATAAAGAACAATACATTTTCTGTAAGAAAAAAACTTCCATTCAGAGTTTATAAAAAATCTGCACGCTTGCTTATTGATCAAATGGAAAACAAAAACAAATTTTTATCCTACCTTGACGGGTTCGACATTCCCGTCAATATATTTCAATAGAGATAGAGTGCAAAGGGTATAAATCAAGGTAGGGAGGGTGAACTCTAAAAATATGTCAAAACTATTTTATTACAAACTAGTTTTTAAACAGTTTCAATTCAAAGAATATAAGGGATATTATAAAATCGAGGATTATATTGTAAATATTATGCAAAAACATTACATCGATAATATTCTGCCAAGCTAGAGGACATTCAAGAGCGAAATACGAGTATATCATTATTGCGAAGTAAATATGTTCTTATAATAAAAATTTCAAAGTAAAGTAAGAAATCTGCATCGAGTGAAATGTAATTAATAGAGACCGGATTATATGCAAAATAAAAATCTTGAAATATGCATGCAAATATGCATGAAAAATGCTTAAAATATGCATGAAAAGGGTCAAAATATGCAATATTAAATAATAATAAAAGTAGTAATTTTCAGTTTTTATTTCAAAATCAGCAGAAAATTAACTAGTTATCGACGATGTTTAAATTTAATTAACAATTATTTAACATTTTTTAAAATTATTTAACATTTGTATTCTTGTACACGTAAACAATAAGGTATTGTTCCAAATGTTGGGTAGTAAGATTGTGTCTTTGATCACTTAAAATATTTTTAAGGGTGGAAAAAGACCGTTCCACATTCACTGAGGTAACTGGGCAGTATTTGAATTTGGGTGCTATGTTAGCACTTATTGTTTCTGGCAAAAGTTCACCCATCCCATTAATAAAACTATCAATTTGGTTCAAAGCCTGGGTTATTGCACAAATTGTTTTCAAACTTTTCTTTAACTCTTCGCGGGAATACATCTGGCAATGTGGAGTTTATTTGACGGATTTTATTCATTAACTGAAGTGATTCGGTCAACACCAAACCTCGAGTTTCAAGCTTTTTAATACCCGCAGGTATGTGGGAAAGTGAGTGCTAATCAAAGCTCTGTTTTTTTTTTTAATATCAGAATCGTTAAATGCTTCCTTCGATTGACGAACTGCCATAGCCTCTGCACTATCGAAGTCATTTACTACACCTTTGATGGCCTCGAAATGTTCATTGTAAAATAGTACAGCTTCAATCCATGTTCCCCATCGAGTTACCACTGGTTCGGGAGGTAAAGGCACATTTGGCAGTTTTTCTTCATAGGCGTTATTGCGAGTAGGTGCCTTTAGAGACACTTTCTTTGCTGATGAAATCAGTTTATTTACATTTCCAAACGTGGATCATACTTCTTCAGCGAGTCGATGGACTCCGTGAGCAAAGCACGTCAGATGAATTAAATCTGGATAAAATACTTGGAGGACTTTGGCTGCCTTGATCATATAGGAAGCAGCATCTGAGAGAAATATAAACACTCTTTCATCTGCAGAAGATTCAGGAAATATTTTTCAATACCCTCATTCACAAATCTGGCGATCGTAGAATGATTTGTCTTGTCAAGTTATTTGCAGGCCATCAAATAGGAAGAAGCAGGCTCTAATCTTAATGCACCCACAATTAAATTCGCAATATAGCGACGACAACTGTCGGTAGTTTCTTCAGCTGAAATCCAAATAATGTCATCCTTAAGTTCATTACGTATTTCTTCCAGAACATGTTGGTAAATTGTTGGTATGTAATTTTTACGCAGTGTTGATTCGTCTGGTATTTTTTGAGTCAAGCAATATTTTCGCAGAAAATCTTTGAATGTAGGATGTGTGATGGAGAGGAATATTACTTGCAAGCAATGCTTCACATAAATCCATGCTAAAGTGTTTTTTTTGTTTGCCTATAGAAGTGGAATCACTGCTACTTGCTGCTGTTATAAGTTGTTGTCGTGGGCCTTTTTTTTGCAATCCTGCGATATGAAGACTTGTCTTGACATGCTGGTCAGTTTGAAACCTTTTTGTGCACGAAACATTTTTCTCGCAAACTCGACAATATAAAAGATTTCCGTCGTATGTACGAAGAGACACTTTTTTTTGTGGGTGGCATGGTACACGTTAAACTTTAACCACAGTAAACATACTACAGTAGCGACACTCGGCTCCAATTTGGTGACGAGTTTTGACGGCGCGTGCGTCAATGGGTCCTTTTTCAAAATGGCCGCTCAGTGTTTACATCCGATCTCGAAATGTGTCTTTGGAAATGTATTTTCCATCATTTCTTGATGTGACTGCAGTTTATATGAATATAAAGACAGAAAGAAGGAAGAGAGAGTTTGTAGAAAGAGAGTATTCAAAACGTTTGTAGGTGAAGAGGATCGAAAAGGTTGAGAAACAATTTATATAATCATGGGGAAAGGAGGTTATTGTTGTGCCGTTGAGAATTGCAAAAATAATTCAAAGTGTATGCGGGGCGTTAGTTTCTTCTTCCTCAAAGATGTGTTGGTTTTTAGAAAGATTTATTTTTGTGTAAACTAGTATTCAGTTATTTAAAACCATTTATATTTGGGTAAATTATAAATAAAACATATTTTTTTCTAAAAGGTGTATTCTTAAGAGGCTTCTAGTTTTCAATAACTTCATCTGTATTAATTGTTTGACACACCTTTTCTTATAATAAACCTGATAAATTTAACACTGTTTAATTGCAAGTACAATTAATACTCTGAAAGTGACCTTTTTTTCTATTTTTCTCTATAAATTACATTGCTCCTTTTTCATGCCAATCTTTCAAAACTTTCTGTGAATATATTGTAAGGAATACAGAACCTACAACATTATTTTCGAATTGTAGACAGTATATTTTATTTTCGTATAAGCTGGGTTTGAAAGTTTAAATATTAAGTGTCGTGTTGAGATCACAAAACTACTGGGGAATGGGATTATTGAAATAACTGATATAAATCGATTATTGAATCAAATATGCTATTAAAATAAGAAAAATTTTAATGTGATCCCAAAGAAATTTTTGTAATATGATTTTGTCAGACGATGTGTGCCAGAGGGTAAAATATTCTCAAAATAAGTTCGTTAAATGGACAGTACACTTAATCGAAGTGCATTTTGATGGTAATTATAGTTATTATTAAAATTTTGAAGATTTAGTTACCTATAAAGAACTTATTTCTATTGTCGTATACCTATAGTATAAATTAAATATAGTTATTTTCCTTTTAAACTGTAATTGACAATACTCAGTATATATGAGTCAATCATTTTTCCTATTGAAGCTAATATGGTTAGTGAAAACGCGCGTCGAGTGCAAGAATAAAGTGTTCGGTGTAGTGGTGATATATACTGAGTAGTGTCATTGTGCCAAAAATTTCACATTCCCAACATAGTTGTAATTGACAAGTCAGCTTGGTCATAACTAAATATTGTATGTAAATATAATTAGGAAATTATTGAATTGACCCTGATCTAAATATTAATTCATTGTAAATAAAAACAAGCGTTAATTACGTTATCAAAAAGCAATACAGATAACAGAACACAAAAAGGTATAGAACCTCTAAGGATCATTAACATAGGAAATAAAGGTCTATACATATACGTTCATAATTCATTAATAATATTATATTAACCTTCCTCGAAGTTACAGAATACAGTTTTGTAGTTTAAGAAAAAATAAGTACCAAAAAAGTAGATGTAGTGTTTTTTAATTAACAAGAGATCTATCACACTAAATAACACAACACTGCTTAGAAAAAAATGCTCTTATTTTAGATGTTGACATCTTAGTAATGACAATATGTCTTTATTTCACGGTACAAGAAAAATAGCATTAGGTATTACGTATGTTAAAATTAAATTAATTTAGTCCTTAAAAAACATCTTTAATCACAAATTTACTTGAAAAATTATGTAAATAAAACTTTAACCTCAAACAGTGACGTTTAACTTTGATAGACTTTTGAATTTTTGGATAAGGTTATTAAAAACTGAAGTTGAATATGAAGAATTCCATCAAATACCTTCCTATCAAGTTTTTCACCTGTATTTATTTCTTTTCTAACAAAGTGCTCCATTCTTTTTGTTTTTTTTTTTTATATTACTCATGCTGCATTAACTTTTATATTACTTATGCTGTATTAAATAACAAATCAAAACTTTTCAAACATATCTATGATTTTGAATGATAAAACTTTGTACAACTTTATTTGTATTTCAAATCTCGCGCTGGTCCACTTTTAACATGGCGGATTGCCACGTGATCTTCCGAAAACGAACCTGATTTTCCTATGCGGTTATCCTTGAGTTTCGCTACTGTATAGTGTGTTTACTGTGCTTTAACACAACACGTTAAAAATTGCAGAAAGACTACACTGATACAAGCGCGTCAACAATAATGTGAAAACTGATATCTTGTTTTAAAATAAAAATTCGTCTTCGAGAAAATTGTTTATTTGATCCAGGCTCAAACAAATATTCTTAGAAACTAACTACTTATCACTTAATATCCCGACCAAGAAACAAATGAATAAAATACCGTCGTAATTTTTATACCGAGAAATATTGTAAATATAGGGAAAATATGCATCATTACTAGATTTTGGGTAAAATATGCAATAATCGGTGAGAATGGTCTAAATATGCAAGTGCATATGAAAATATGCAAATGCATATGAAAATATGCAAATGCATATAATCCGGTCTCTATTAATTAAAATATAGTATTACTAATACCTTTTTGAAGCCCCGCTTATTGGTTATTTTTATTCCTATTTTTTATATATATTTTTTTGTCTGGCACCATTTTATAATTAATTTATAAATTTAAAAACGTCTACCAAAATTACAAATAAAATATAATGTTTAATAGGAGAAAAATTCCGCAAAGAATATGTAAAAAAATAACCGGTCAAGTGCAAGTTGAACTTGCACAATTAGTGTTCCGTACGTTGATTGTTTTTAAAATAAAAAATTTTATTAGGGTGGTATAAAATAATCAGTGACTTCACAAAACACACCCCAAATGAGTTTTCAACAAAGTTTGTTTCCAATCTTTACTGAAAACTGGTGACCTTGAAATTTTGTTTTTTTTCTATAAAAGATAAATTATTAAAGGTAATGATAATTTCCGTTCAATCTATACCCCGTGGAGAATATTCCAGGATTTTTTCAAAATTTTTTGGTCAGTACTTTTCGAGATAAGATAGGGGACAGCGATTTTTTCACGATTTTTCAAAAGTAATACTAAGAAAAGTGTGCGCAAGTATTACATTATATATATATTTTTTATTCGTGTTTTCACAAGCTTTCATTTGACACCACACTCGATGACCTAGTAAAAAAAAATTTTTTTTCACTTCCGATTTTCACCCCTCAAAACGAATCCCTTAAGTCAAAATTTATGTTACGGTAATATGAAATGATCAGTGACTTCACAAAACACACCCCAAATAAGTTTTCAACAAAGTTTATTTCCAATCTTTATTGAAAACGGGTGACCTTGAAATTTTGGTTTTTTTCTATACCAGATAAATTATTAAAGGTAATGATAATTTTTGTTCAATCTATACCCCGTGGAGAATATTCCAGGCTTTTTTTAAAATTTTTTGATCAGTACTTTTCGAGATAAGGTAGGCGACAGCGATTTTTCACGATTTTTTAAAAGTAATACGAAGAAAAGTGTGCGCAAGTATTACATTATATATATATTTTTATTCGTGTTTTCACAAGCTTTCATTTGACACCACACTCGATGATCTAGTAAAAAAAAAATTTTTTTCACTTCCGATTTCACCCCTCAAAACGAATCCCTTAAGTCAAAATTTATCTTACGGTGATATAAAATGATCAGTGACTTCACAAAATACACCCCAAATAAGTTTCAACAAAGTTTATTTCCAATCTTTACTGAAAATTGATGACCTTGAAATTTCTGTTTTTTTTTATATACCAGATAAATTATTACAGGTAATGCACTCGTGATAATTTTCGTTCAATCTACACCCCGTGGAGAATATTCCAGAATTTTTTCAGAATTTTTTGATAAGTACTTTCCGAGATAAGGCGGGTGGACAGCGATTTTTCGCGATTTTTGAAAAATAATACAAAGAAAAGTGCGCGCAAGTATTACATTATATATATATATTTTTTACTCGTGTTTTCACAAGCTTTCATTTGACACCACACTCGATTACCTAGTAAAAAAATTTTTTTTTTCACTTCCGATTTCACCCCCAAAAACTAACCCCTTAAGTCAAAATTTAACTTTCAAAACTACATGGCTCTGATGAGGCCATCAATTCCTATATTACTACCAAATTACAACTTTCTATGACAAATAGTTTCGGAGAAAATCGGGTGTGACAGACGGACAGACAGACGGACAGACACCGAAGTGATCTTATAAGTGTTCCGTACGGAACACTAAAAACGAACTCATAACACATCTTTTACAAATCGCCTATAAGTAGGCAACCCACAATACAATTTAACGCTTTTTTTTCTTGTTTGATGTAACAAACTAGCAGTGAAATGACAGTTGACTAACCTAAAAGATGTTTCATATTTGTTTTTAATCAAAAATGAGCATTGCAAACAAAACCCAAGTAATTTTTATGAATCATAATTAAGTTGTAAATAATATTAATCTATATCCTGTATAATTGTCACAGGCTTACACCTTTAATATTGTATGGTTTTTGAAAAACTAAGGAATGGCCAAAAATAAGGTTTCTAGTATTTTGGAGAGCGTTTGAGCCCCAAGAGCGTTTAAAGAAGTTAATTGACTATAGTAATTTAATAGAAGTGGATGCCCATGTGCCTCCTACCAGGTAAAATGTATATTCCTTTACCATCTATGTAGTTTTAGTGGAACTTTCCTTAAACTACCTATTTGAACATTTAACATCTCTGTGACACATTACAACCAATTTAAAATAATTTACTATAATTGGCTTTTTAAATTTTGACAATTTTATGCTTAATTAAAGGTAAATAGCTACACAACTGTAGCAAATTATTAGTCTTTGCCACCCAAAAACCAAAAGTCATGCAACCAATTAATGCCAATTAACCATAAAATACAAGGACTGTATACTGATGAACGAGGATTACTAGTGGATGACTTGAAAATAATACATCTGAAATATAAATAGTAAAATATTCTTGAAGAACCATTCACGTAAAGGTTGTAATGCATGCATCAGGCATTAAAAATGTTTCAGTTTATTTGTGTTAAAATAACAGTGCTCATAAAAACTAAAAAATTTAACTTTCGAAACTACATGGCTCTGATGAGGCCATCAATTCCTATATTATTACCAAATTTCAACTTACTATGACAAATATCTTATAAGTGTGTGTAAATTCACTGTAATTCTTGAAAATATTATATTAATGTAATAATGTTTGAACCTAATTTTTAACTAGGGAATGAAGCTTTTATAAAAGTTTATTTCATATAGTAATAAAAAAAGTGTATTTAACTAGAGACCACTATTATGGTAACATATATTAATACAGTAGAACCCCGATTAACCGAGTCGTGATTATCCAAGCTCCGGATTAACCGAGCCAATCTAAGAACCTGATTATCCGAGGTACGCACGTCTATGCTGCATATTAACCGAGCTTCTAAAATATGTATGCACATATTTCCATTTAAAATCGTCGGGGCCTTCGGGGAATCCCCCTGGCCCGTGTGAGGGGCTCTCTTATTTATGTTTTTGGACTCTTTCAGCATGTAAATTTGCGTGAATGTAGTGCATTCTAGCGTTTACTACAGAGAAGTACGAGTATACTCACATAATTTATTTGGTTGGAGTTCTGGTAGTTAAGCGTAATTAATACGAACTGCTTTGTTTGAATTTTTGTTTGTCGTATTATAATGGAGCAAAACAAGTGTAAAAGAATCGTCGTTCCTATTGAAGAAAAATTAAAAGCCATTTGAAGAATTGAAGCAGGAAAGACAATTAAAGTTGTTGCACGAGATTATGGAGTAGGTGAGGTAACAGTTGGAGATTCGAAAAGAAACCACACAAAAATAGAAGAGTGGTGTATAAATCAAGCCTCCTCATCCTCAGGAAGAAAATCAATGAAAACCGGCGACTATGAAAAGGTTAATGAAGCTTAATTCATGTGGTTTAACCAACAGAGATCAAAAGGTGTGCCTCTGTCAGGTACAATTTTACAACATAAAGCAATAATGATTAGTAGGCAATTGCCAGAGATAGATCAGTTTACCGCCAGTTCTGGATGGCTTGACCGCTGGAAAAAATAGTACGGTGTACGACAACTGACTGTATGTGGTGAAAAACTTTCTGCTGATCTGTCATCAATTGAGAAGTTTAAGCAGAACTTTAAAAAGCAAATCGAAGATTGTGGATACATATGTGATCAAATTTGCAACTGTGACAAAACTGGTCTGAATTATAAAATGCTTCTATCAAAAACATTGGCATCTCGACAGGAAAAATCAGCTCCTGAGCATAAACGAAGTAAGGAAAGATTAACTATAATGGTATATTCCAATGCATCTGACAAGCACAAAATCCCACTGATGGTGATTGGCAAGTCTCCACGTCCAAGAGCTTTAAAAGACATCTCACCCAAAGCCCTACTAGTCTATTACAAAAGTCAGAAGAGCGCATGGATGGATGCGACCTTATTTACTAACTGGTTTGAAGAAGAGTTCATGCCATCTGTGACTAAATTTTTGAACAGAAACCATCTGGCTATTAAAGCAGTTTTGTTAATGGATAATGCCCCCTCTCACCCTGGAGAAGGACTTCATGTGGGGGAAATTGTAAAATTTTTTCCTCCAAATGTAACCAGCATAATGCAACCAATGGATCAAAGTATCCTCAAAAACGTTAAAAAAAATTATAGGCGTTTATATCTTGAACATCTGTTAGAATGCACAGAAAAGGAGGATATTATCAATGGGATGAGAAAGGTTACACTGAAAAATGTTATTTACTGGGTAAGTCAAGCTTGGGATTCTGTGCATACTACCACTATTCAAAAGTCTTGGTCAAAAGTTATTGATTTTGAGGATTATAATGACAGTGAAGATGATACTCCATTAAATAAATTAGGTTTGAAATTGAGAAGCCATGGAGAAATGTCCTGTTCAAATTTTGACAGCGAGATATAAGAAAAAGAAAAAAGTTTATTTGATTTAATGCAAAAATTAAAAGGTTGCGAAAATGTGATAAGAGAAGATGTTGTTGAATGGGTTACAGCAGATAATTTAGAAGAAGAAATGAGTATTGAAGAAATGACGAATGTCTTTCAGGAAACCGAAAAATCAGATGACGATGACGAAGCGGCGGTGGATGAACAGTCTCCCACTAAGATCTCTCATCAAGAAGGTTTTGCTTCTTTGGAAAAAGCTTTGAGGTATATGAACAACAACCAGAGGCAACCCCAGCAGATTTGCTTCTTCTTAATAGATGGAGAAACATTGCAGTGAGAAAAAGAAGATGCAATATGAAACAGAAGCGCATAGATACCTATTTCACGGTTTTATAATGTATGTACCTATTTATATGTTAAAAACGTTAATACATCGGTTTAAAATATTGGTGTGGAGTGAGAAAAAGAAGATGCAATATGAAACAGAAGCGCATAGATACCTATTTTACTGTTTTATAATGTATGTACCTATTTATATGTTAAAAACGTTAATACATCGGTTTAAAATATTGGTGTTTATTTTTTGAATGAATAAAAAACAAATCCGGATTATCCGAGTTTGCAGTTATCCGAGGAGGGTGCCTCCCCACGTTACCTCGGATAACCGGGGTTCTACTGTATATCATATTATTTTATGTGTAATGTCATGCCCTAACATTTCCTGTTACATATTCTGATTTTCAAAATGTAAAAGATATTTCCTAGTCCCAAAAGAAATGTGTACTGTAATGGGTGATACTAAAGAATAATAATAAAATTTATTAATTTGTTGTTCTTTTATAGGTATTATCGATCAGGTTTAGAAATGGTCCGTATGGCTAATGTCTATTACAGTGAAGGCAACCTGGAAAACGCCTACTGTTTATATCTAAAATTTATGACATTATTTCTGGAAAAAATTAGGAAACATCCAGAATTTAATAGTGTCCCTGCAAATATGAAGGCTATAAATCAAGCTAAACTACGAGAAGTACTACCCAAGGCTGAGAAGTTGAAAGAGAAGTTATTAGAAATGTATAGACAGGACTATGAAATGTATCGCGATCAGTTGGTACGTAAACCGCATAACATACCAAGTGAATTGAAAATAATACTGCTCGAACTAGCAACGCGTCGCAAACAAGTAGAATAAGGGTTCCCAGCGAGTTTCGGTGAATTCCCTAGATCAAGCCGCGCAACATCGAGCACAGGGAGTGGTAAATTCGATATAAACGGACACAAAACATCCAATCATAATATATTATATATATATTATATATTATTTGTGGTAAAAAAAACTTAAAATTCGGTATTATTCCATATGGGTAGTATTATGAAAAAATAAAGAGATTTAAAACAAACATGGAAAATTATATAATTTATATTGAGTAATTTATTTCTGGTATATTTAATTTTTTATCTTTAAGTTTTACCCCAAACATTTCTTAAAATTAAAAAAAAAGTACTAGGACTCGTGTACATTTTGAAGATTTTAAGTAACTTATAAATTTAAGCCATGTTTAAGCTACTTAAAGCAGGTTTAGGTTTGAAATCTTAAACTGCTTTATCCAACTGTGGAATACTTAGGCTATAGTCTCTAATAATTTTTGCAGTAGTGACAAACCGTGTTTCTTTTTTATAAAATTTAGAAGAGGCTTCAACAAGAAGAAGAAGCAAGGAAAGAAAGAGAGGCAGAACAAAAGAAGAAGGCTGAAAAGAAACCTAGAATTCCAACAGCAGAATTTGTGACAGCTTCACTTCCTACTTCTATTGATAATGTTAGTTATCCAGATCCTAATTTGGTTAAAGCAGTTCCATTGCCCGTGCCGTCAGCCCCAGAACTACCACCTGAAAGGTATTGAATTAATTACACAATAATTTTATAAGGAATCCTTTAACAGCGCGTATTTATAACAGCACATAAATAAAATTAGGTTATAGCCAAAATAGTACATTAATAGCATGTAGTGGCATTGAAATAGCATTTTATTAAAAGAATACTTGGTATATACTAAACAGTATTCTATATTTATTTATATGAGTACAGGGTGATTATTTTCCGACATCCGGCCCCGATTTATGGAAAATTGTTGGATATTTTTTTTTTATGTAGATGATATAGTGCATGTTAAGGAGTATTCTGACGTATTTGACATTTGGTAATGAAAACAACGCTGGGCGCCGCGACGCCAAACAACTTTGTTTGAATTTTTGTTTGTCGTATTATAATGAAGAAGAATTGAAGAGACAATTAAAGTTGTTGCACGAGATTATGGAGTAGGTGAGTTACAGTTGGAGATTGGAAAAGAAACCGCACAAAAATAGTAATGGTGTATAAATCAAGCCTCTTCGTCTCAGGAAGAAAATCAGTGAAAACCGGCGACTATGAAAAGTTAACTAAGCTTTATTCATGTGGTTTAACTAACAGAGATAAAAAAGGTGTGCCTCTGTCAGGTCCAATTTTACAACAGAAAGCAATAATGATTAGTACGCAATTCCCAGAGATAGATCAGTTTACCGCCAGTTCTGGATGGCTTGACCGCTGGAAAAAACGGTATGGTGTACAACTAACTGTATGTGGTGAAAAACTTTCTGATGATGTGTCATCAACTGAGAAGTTTAAGCAGAACTTTAAAATACAAATCGAAGTTTGTGGATACACATGTGATCAAATTTACAACTGTGACGAAACTGGTCTGAATTATAAAATGCTTCCATCAAACATTAGCATCTCGACAGGAAAAATCAGCTCCTGGGCACAAACAAAGTAAGGAAAGATTAACTATAATGGTATGTTCCAATGCACCCACTGATGGTGATTGGCAAGTCTGCACGTCTAAGAGCTTTAAAAGACGTCTCGCCCAAAGCCCTACCAGTCTATTACAAAAGTCAGAAGAGCGCATGGATGGATGCGACCTTATTTACTAACTGGTTTGAAGAAGAGTTCGTGCCATCTGTGACTAAATTTTTGAACAGAAACCGTCTTCCTATTAAAGCAATTTTGTTAATTGATAATGCCCCCTCTCACACCTGGAGAAGGACTTCATGTGGGCGAAATTGTTGTAAAATTTTTTCCTCCAAATGTAACCAGCATAATGCAACCAATAGATCAAGGCATCCTCGAAAACATTTAAAAAAATTATAGGCGTCTATATTTGTTAGAATACACAAAAAAGGAGGATATTATTAATGGACTGAGAAAGGTTACACTGAAAAATGTTATTTACTGGGTAAGTCAAGCTTGGGGTTCTATGCGTACTACCACTATTCAAAAATCTTGGTCAAAAGTTATTGATTTTGAAGACTATAATGACACTGAAGATGATACTCCATTAAATGAATTAGCTTTGAAATTGAGAAGCCACGGAGAAATGTCCTGTTCAAATTTTGACAGCGAGATAGAAGAAAAAGAAAAAAGTTTATTTGAATTAATGCAAAAATTAAAAGGTTGCGAAAATGTGACAAGAGAAGATGTTGTTGAATGGATTACAGCAGATGATTTAGAAGAAGAAATGAGTATTGAAGAAATAACGAATTCCTTTCAGGAAACCGAAAAATCAGATGACGATGACGAAGCGGCGGTGGATGACCAGTCTCCCACTAAGATCTCTCATCAAGAAGGTTTTGCAACCAGAGGCAACCCCAGCGGATTTGCTTCTTCTTAATAGCTAGAGAAACATTGCAGCGAGAAAAATAAGATGGGTTATGAAACAGAAGCGCATAGATACCTATTTCACTGTTTTATAATGTATGTACCTATTTATATGTTAAAAACGTTAATACATCGGTTTAAAGTATTGGTGTTTATTTTTTGAATGAATAAAAAACAAATCCGGATTATCCGAGTTTTCAGTTATCCGAGGAGGGTGCCCCCCACGTTACCTCGGATAACCGGGGTTCTACTGTATATATATTTATGATTAATACCTTTTCTTTACAACTTAAAATTATATTATTATATTTTGAAATATATAAAATATATTACTTATTTTGAAAAATTTGTAAAATAAGCGAATTAATTTTATTACTCATAAACTTTTCATTTCAGCGACACCTCTATTTCTCTACCATCAATACCTACTTTCGATAGAAGTAAAAACCTTCAGACCATGTGACAGAAAAATACGATGCAGGGACTCTAAGAATAGTCGTAGTGCCTTTTAAAGTTATGGTACTATTTCAGAATATGGCCCAAAATAATACTAACAAAAATATCGAAACATGTGGAATATTAGCTGGAAAATTGGTAAGACATTATTCATTTTTAGTTCCTTACAGGCTACTGATATAAAAAAATTACTCCCGGACAATTAAATAAAAGATACGTTACGAAAACATTATACTGCTATCTTAGTTCAATTTTTACTCTATAAATGTCAGATGTAGTTTAAACCAGCAGTTCATATATTTATCTATAATATATATAAAATGCAACGTCTCTCTGTCTGTCTGTCTGCCTGTCTGTCTGTCCGTTAGTGCGCCTATCACTGAAGAACCACTTATCCGATTTACGTACTTTTTTTTTTTAAAACATACATATGTTCTCTGGCCAGGTTATAGGCTATATTTTATTACGATAGGTAGCATAAGGAATGAGCAGTGACGTAAAATAGTGAATGATGTCGGAAATAAGTTTGCCGCTAGCGCGTGCCTTTGCAATACACAGCCTAAACCATTAAATATGGAACAATATTATGTAGCAAAGAATATCTGTAATGTATAATCTATAATATATAATCTATAATATATATAAAATGCAATGTCTCTCTGTCTGTCTGTTTGTCCATTAGTGCGTTTATCACGCGAGAACCACTTATCCGATTTGCCTGACTTTTTTTAAATTCATACATATATTCTTTGGCCAGGTTATATAATAATAATAATAATCTATATCTATAATATATATAAAATGCAATGTTTGTCTGTCTGTCTGTCTGTCCGTTAATGCGCTTATCCCTCGAGAACCACTTATCCGATTTACGTGATTTTTTAAATTCATACATATGTTCTCTGACCAGGTTATAGGTATATATTTTATTACATCTATAATATATATAAAATGCAACGTATCTCTGTCTGTCTGTCTGTCCGTTAGTGCGCTTATCACTGGAGAACCACTTATCCCATTTTCGTACTTTTTTTTTTAAAACATACATATGTTCTCCGGCCAGGTTATAGACTATATTTTATTACGATAGGTAGCATAAGGAATGAGCAGTGACAATAATAGTAAATGAAGCCGGACAAAGTTTGCCGCTAGCGCGTTCTCTTGCAATACACGGTCCAAACCATTAAATATGGTACAATATTATGTAGCAGAGAATATCTATAATATATATAAAATGCAATGTCTCTCTGTCCGTCTGCCTGTCTGTCTGTCTGTCCGTCCGTTAGTGTGCTTATCACTGGAGAACCACTTATCCGATTTACTTGCTTTTTTTTTTAAACATACGTATGTTCTTTGGCCAGGTTATAGGATATATTTTATTAGGTGACATAAGGAATAAGCAGTGACGATAATAGTGAATCAAGTCGGAGAAAAGTTTGCCGCTAGCGCGTTCTCTTGCATTACACTCCCTAAAGCAATAAATATGGAACAATATCATGTAGCAAAGAATACAATATATATATAAAAGGCAACGTCTCTCTGTCTGTCTGTCTGTCCGTTAGTGCGCTTTTCACTCGAGAACCACTTATCCGATTTACGTGTTTTTATAAATTTATACATATGTTCTATATAATTCGATATAAGCCTAGATAATGGGAGATAAGGTGAGATAATGGGAGATAAGGAGAAATAATCGGAGATAAGTCGAGATAAGCCTCGATAATGGGAGATAAGGTGAGATAATGGGAGATAAGTATAAATAATGAGAGATAATGGGACATAAGCAGAGATAAGTCTAGATAATGGGAGTTATGGTGAGATAATGGGAGATAAAGAGAAATAATGGGAGATAAGGAGAAATAATGGGAGATAAGTCGAAATAAGCCTAGATAATGGGAAATAAGGTGAGATAATGGGAGATAAGGAGAAATAATGGGAAATAAGGAGAAATAATGGGAGATGAGCAGAGATAAGCTTAGATAATGGAAATTATGTAGAGATAATGGGAAATAAGGAGAAATATTGGGAGATAAAGAGAAATAATGGGAGATATTTTATTACGTTGATAAGGAATAAGCAGTGACGATGGTAGTGAATCAAGTCCGCGCGAGCGGAGCCGCGGGCCCAGCTAGTTAATTTATATACAACGTCACAGAAAGTGTAACTATCGCTACAGAAAGACAAACAGATGGAACAAAACGTCGCTGCAAAACGAACCTATCGCGAGGTCGCTCATCGAGTTTCTAAAAGATCTCACGCAAGTAGAATATTAATTGTATTTAACAATAATCGGGAAAACTATACGCGGCATCTCTGAAAAACCCGAGTAGGCACATTTCACGATCGGGCGGTAGCCGTCGGCTTCGTTTTGCGGCCACGTTTTGTTCCGTGTTTGGCTTTCCGTAGGGGTAGCTATATTTTCTGTGACAGCGCCTTAACTACAACTGCTGCGTAAAAAGAATGTGAAGTAAACATTATTTTCCTTGCCCGACGACTCTGTAACTCGTGAGCAAAAAAATATAAATAAATTTGTATTTAATAACATAACGATGTCTTAGGTGAGATAGGCAAAGAACTTTAAATATTGAAAAAAATATTTCCGTTATGTCTATAAATAATTTCATCTGTTTCATAGGGCTAACACTACAAGAAATAAAGCTACGTCAATTTGAGAGAAAGTAGCTAAAACCGAGACATGCTTTTATCGGAAATAAAATTTAAATATTTTGCAATTACGGCAATTCGTCTCTAAAAGGAAGGTATTTTAAGTATTTAAAAATCTGACTGTGGTTACTATTGTCTGATAATTTTACGCTAAGTCGCTGACTTATTGAGTAATCGTTAATCGAGTTAATAGAAACAAGAATTTGGCAAGCCACTGGATACAGTTGAGTGTTGCAAGTACCTAAACTATATTATTTGGAAGTAGTTAAGCCGTAGGTATCTTAGTTACTTTTTGAAAATTATTTCCACGTGTTGGGTAACTGCATTTTAACAACATTCTTTTTCTTCATCCTTATAGACCATTGATCTGTTTAACTCCCAGGGCCTTCTGGGCTCTCTTCAGATCCAGAATACCAGCTATCTATCCACCTTTAGGGATTTTCCCGAGCTAGTCTTATTATTTTGTCTAGATTAATTCTTTTGACATGGCCACGCAAGAATCGTCGCCTCTCTCTTCCCCATCTCACCACGTCATAAACCGCACTTGACTGTTGTATATCTTTGTTTTTTATCCGGTCTCGTAGAGTCTTTCCTGATATTGCTCTTAGTATTTTGTTATTACAGGTCTTACGCATGTTTTGTATATTTTTACTTTACTTTCAGTAGTCATAAATGTGTTTCTCCAAGCTACGTTTCGTAGTGCGCCAGATATGAGGGCGGCTTTATTAACTTGGGATCCTATTCCGTTTGTTGAGTTGTGGCTGCTTGACAGGTTTACGCCAAGATATTTAAACTGTATAACCTGTCCGTTAGGGTTGTTTTCTACCACCACTCTAACGAAGTCTTTGGAGAACGTTAATAGTTTTCTCTGTTGAGATCGACATGTTATATTGACGAGCCACTTGGTAGAATCTGTGGAGTTGTCTTTGCAAAACGTTTTCCGTCTCATCTAAGATTATTTCACCCATAATTAAGTTGAATAAGAACCGACTTAGCCTGTCGCCCTGTCTGATACCTGTATGACAGTCGAAGTCTCGTGATTGGCTATGATCCGTGTGGTGTTATTTGTGTTTAGGGTATGTATAAGGTTGGTGATGTTAGATGATATTTGCTTTTCTCTTATCAGTTTTATTACGTCTGATAGTTTAACCTTGTCAAATGCTTTGGTTAAGTCTATAAAGCATGTGAAGGCAACAGTATTGTATTCGATCGATCTTGCCTTTATTTGTCTTACTGTGTCACTTGTCCATCTGTTCCGTCGAAAGCCTTGCTGCTCGTTTCTGGTTTCGAGTCGATGTTCTAGATATTCTTTTAGTAAGAACGTGAGAAGCTTCATAGTGGTAGGTAGGGGAGTAATACCTCTATAATTATCTGGAATGGTTTTCTGACCTTTTTTTTATCTTTTTATCTACTTCTTCCTAGTCAAATCCTATTTCTTTCTCTTCTTCTTCTTCTGTTTCATACGGCGGTTCTTCAGCTAGCGAGTGTGCCTCCGGTGTTGATGGGCTTTTTTATTATAAGTAGCACTTTCTTTTTTCTTCAGCCAATTTTTTTAACCAAAGTTTAGTGTTGTTCTGGGCATTCACATTAACTCTTCGCTTCCCTATGGCTTTCCATGGTGTTACAAGAGGTGTTAATGTCCTTGTTTCTGGTATTATATAGCCAATTGTTGTTTTTTGCCCTCTCTTGTTGAATATATATATTTATGTTGGACGTTATGTGGGAAGAAGGGGTTGTTTATTCTGAGTTCGTTTCTTGGGCAAAAATCTATAAGCAGTCGATGATGAACATTATTATTAGCTATAATTGTACGAAAGTTCAGATATTTATATTAAACGGACCCAGAGGACAAAAACTATAATATACTGTCAGACGGACGGACACTGAATACCTTTCATAAATGTTAGGCTTTTGGTACAGAATACTACACAGAAGTTTTGAAACAATTATATTAATTGTATTTGTATACCAGGTGTACAAGTATGAAATGCGGATTTCAGACAACAGATGGTGCACCAATACAGGTTGTGCTATAAAGATTTGACACTGCGCCATTTTGTTGTCATCAACAAGTGTCAGACGCGCACGAGTGATAAATTGGAAAAATGTGTGCATAGTGTAGTGTTAATTTTTTGTTTTCATTTGAAGAAAACTGCTGTTGAATAATACCGATTACTTCGAGAAGCTTATGGTGTACATGCTCCATCGCAAGATACGTGTGAACGATGGTTTTGGCGTTTCAAAAGTGGTGACTTCGATGTTGCAGACAAGGAACGTGGAACACCGCCAAAGAAATACGAAGATGTGTAATTGCAAGCATTGTTGGACGAAGATAATTCGCAAACACAAAAACAACTCGCCGAGCAATTGGGCGTTAGTCAACAAGCTGTTTCCAATCGGCTAGGAGAGATGGGAAAGATTCAGGAGACCGGTAGTTGGGTACAACATGAGTTGAACGACAGGCAAATGGAAAAGCGCAAAAACACGTGTGACATTTTGCTCGCTCGGTACAAAAGGAAGTCGTTGTTGCATCGTATAGTTATAGGGGATGAAAAGTGGATTTATTTTGAGAATCCCAAGCGCAAAAAATCATGGGTAGACCCAGGCGCACCATCCACATCGACCGCAAACCCGAATCGCTTTGGCAGAAAGACGATGCTCTGTGTTTGGTGGCACCAGGGGGGCGTGGTCTATTATGAGCTGTTAAAACCTGGGGGAAACGGTTAATATTAAACGTTACCAACAACAATTGACCGATTTGAACCGTTCGCTGCTTGAAAAAAGGCTAGAATACCGAAAGACGCAACACGAAGTCATTTTTTTTCATGACAATGTTCCAACACATACGGCAAAACCAATTCGCGACACGTTGGAAGCACTCAGCTGGGAAGTTCTACCCCATGCGGCTTACTCACCAGACTTGGCTCCTTCCGATTATCACTTGTTTGCATCGATGGGTCACGGACTTGCTGAGCAGCGCATTGGTTCGTACGAAGATGTGAAAAAATGGCTCGATGAATGGTTCGCACCAAAAGGGGAAGATTTTTACTGGCGTGATATTCACAAATTGCCCGAAAGATGGGAAAAATGTATAACAAGCGATGGAGCATACTTTGAATAAAGCAATTTTTTCATTCTTCCGAATTTAACACGTTTTTTTTACAAAAAAAAATCCACATTTCATACTTGCGCACCTGGTATTTGTCTGGAAAATTACTACTTTTTGACCATTTTTTTTGTTTAGAGCATACTATTTTTCAGTATCATTTCACATTTCACCAGAGAGTAGCATGCTGTGAGACATATTGGTCAATATTTCATATGTACCATAGCAAAATTTCACAAATAATTAATTATTAATATCGCAGTTAGATACAACTAATTGTATCTCTGGCGTGTGAAAGCCTAAATTTTAAAAGCATACCTGCCCTTCGTCAGGGGCTGTTTAAAATTGTTACTAAAAATTACCGCTAAGCAGCTCGATCGTTAGGGTTCTAACCCGATAATAACAATTTTAAACGAATTACTAAAAATGAACAAAGTCCATATTTCGGCAGTGATCACTGTTCTCTCATCCATCACTACATCTCCGGACACGTTTCACTTTACCTTGGCTGATGAGCCGTGATATGGCGAGACGCGTCCGGAGATGGATTGAGAAATGAGGGAACAGTGATCACTGTTGAAACATTGACTTTATTCAGTTTCAGTAGTAAAATAATTTGCGGTAAAGTGTAGTAAATGATTCATTTTACGCACTGATTGATGCACCTGAACTTAATGATATTTTGAAATATAAGATATTAGTTTTAGAAATATCTGTTTAGAGAACTAAGGATTTTTATACCTAGACTACTCCTCAGCGGTTTATATTTATATACATTCTATTTTTTGATGCTCTTTTTAGGAAAGAAATCAGTTAATAATAACTCACATGATATTACCAAAACAAAACGGAACACCAGATTCCTGTACAACTACAAATGAAGAGGAGATCTTTGATTATCAAGACCAGCATAACTTAATAACTATTGGATGGATTCATGTAAGTTTTGGGGGTTAATGTTGAGTTCTTGCACCAATATAAAGAAAAGGGATTAGTTCGTCGCTCGTGATTTTTATGTATG
The DNA here is from genome assembly GCA_019049505.1 of Pachyrhynchus sulphureomaculatus. Lineage (NCBI taxonomy): Eukaryota > Metazoa > Arthropoda > Insecta > Coleoptera > Curculionidae > Pachyrhynchus > Pachyrhynchus sulphureomaculatus. The sequence goes on from CM032454.1 coordinate 6,632,493, forward strand.
TACACCGATTACCCCGGAATGATTCATCCAATTTAAATGATTCCTTTTTTTAGTGTTCCGTACGGAACACTTATAAGATCACTTCGGTGTCTGTCCGTCTGTCTGTCCGTCTGTCCGTCTGTCACACCCGATTTTCTCCGAAACTATTTGTCATAGAAAGTTGAAATTTAGTAGCAATATAGGAATTGATGGCCTCGTCAGAGCCATGTAGTTTTGAAAATTAAATTTTGACTTAAGGGGTTAGTTTTGGGGGGTGAAATCGGAAATGAAAAAAAAATTTTTTTACTAGCTAATCGAGTGGGGTGTCAAATGAAAGCTTGTGAAAACACGAGTAAAAAATATATATATATAATATAATACTTGCGCTCACTTTTCTTTGTATTATTTTTAAAAAATCGCGAAAAATCGCTGTCCACCCGCCTTATCTCGGAAAGTACTTATCAAAAAATTTTGAAAAAATTCTGGAATATTCTCCACGGGGTGTAGATTGAACGAAAATTATCACGAGTGCATTACGTGTAATAATTTATCTGTTATATAAAAAAACAGAAATTTCTAGGTCATCAATTTTCAGTGAAGATTGGAATAAACTTTGTTGAAAACTTATTTGGGGTGTATTTTGTGAAGTCACTGATCATTTTATATCACCGTAACATAAATTTTGACTTAAGGGATTCGTTTTGAGTGGTGAAATCGGAAGTGAAAAAAAAATTTTTTTACTAGGTCATCAAGTGTGGTGTCAAATGAAAGCTTGTGAAAAAACGAGTAAAAAATATATATATAATGTAATACTTGCGCACAGTTTTCTTCGTATTACTTTTAAAAAATCGTGAAAAATCGCTGTCCCCTACCTTATCTCGAAAAGTACTGATCAAAAAATTTTGAAAAAACCCTGGAATATTCTCCTCGGGGTATAGATTGAACGAAAATTATCATTACCTTTAATAATTTATCTGGTATAGAAAAAAACCAATATTTCAAGGTCACCAGTTTTCAGTAAAGATTGGAAACAAATTTTGTTGAAAACTTATTTGGGGTGTGTTTTATGAAGTCACTGATCATTTTATACCACCCTAACAAAACTTTTTATTTCAAAAACAATCAACGTACGGAACACTAATTGTGCAAGTTCAACTTGCACTTGACCGGTTATTTTGTGGAGGCAATGGGTCCAAATATTGCCATATTAAATTCGTTAATATAAGTTAATGTAATTAGAAATTGTGGATCAAAAATTTCTGATTACAAGCTTATCTGTTTCTATAATTTCGACCAATCTAGGCTAAAATTGGTATTTGACTCTTTCAGATATATACAGTGTGTCCCAAAAAGTTTTATACGAATGGAGAAAAAGTTTATCTTACATATTACACAAAAAAATGTATTCTTGATAAAAAGTTCTGCATCACATGGAAACCCATAATCAACCATCAAAAGTTTAAAATATTTGATGATATACAGGGAAAATCAAAAATAATGATTTATAATGAAGAATAAAGTGTGTTTAAATTTAAATACAGAGCCAAATATTAATTGGGAATGTTAATGGGGACTAAAAAATTATGGTCACGTTTAGATTTGTGGCTTTCCTACCTAAAATTAAAAAAAAAAAACTCCAGTAAACACGTCAGTAATTGTCGGATTATTTACTGAATAAAGGAAAACGAAATTAATTAAAAACTAGTGCACTAATTTTGATTGTATCATATTTTTGTCAAAAATTTGATAACCTTTTTATTTGCTTTGCACCAATTACATCCATAATAAATTTGTGCTAATATCATTAGTCTTCCGTACGGAACACTTATAAGATGACTTCTTTGTCTGTCTGTCTGTCCCACCCGATTTTCTCCGAAACTATTTGTCATAGAAAGTTGAAATTTGGTAATAATATAGGAATTGATGGCCTCATCAAAGCAGTGTAGTTTTGAAAGTTAAATTTTGACTTAAGGGGCTGGTTTTTGGGGGGTGAAATCGGAAGTGAGAAAAAATTTTTTTACTAGGTCATCGAGTGTGGTGTCAAATGAAAGCTTGTGAAAACATGAGTAAAATATATATATATATATATATATATATATATATATATATATATATATATATATATATATATATATAGACGAATGTTCTCACGGGTGTGAAATGTAGTAATGGTTTTTCGGGTATCCCGTGTTAGCTTGAAGTCCCTTGATGGACGGTTTCGCTGACGTTTCGATGGAATCTCATCCATCTTTTTCAAAGCGTTGATCACTGGTCGGTGTCTTGGCTTTGAATGTCGAGACTGGCCCTGAGTGCGCCGGTTTTATGTACTCGGGGGTGTTTCTATTGGTCGGACGGATCCGGCCAATAGAGGCTCGGCTTTGGCTGCGCGTTGTCGGTCCTGTGGTTCTTTGTAATGTTTGTGTTGGTGAAGTAACATATGGTTGAATTATTGTTTCTCTTGGTTGAACTTGGTACTGGGATAGAATATGTTTCCAAGAGTTCGGTAAACGTTGGCTATCATCCCGATTATTTAAGTTGTTGGGCCTCTTTTCTATTTCTATGGCTTCTTTGATTACTTGATGGTTATTACTTTTTTGTAGGGTTCTGGTTTTGTCAAAATCGATTTTGTGGCCGGTATTGTGTGCATGTTGTGCTAGAGAGGAGGTGGTGGATTTTTGTTTTACGGCGTTTTTGTGCTCGTCTCTTCTGGCACTAATTTTCCTGTTTGTTTGGCCTATGTATGAAAGACCGCAGTCCTGACACGGAATTTCATATACGCCTTGGTCTTCTAAGGCTATAATGTCTTTTGGTGTAGGTAGAATATCTTTAATTTTTTGGTTGGTTGTGTAAATGGTCTCAATTTGGTGTTTTCTTAGAAGTCTTCCTATTTTGTCTGTGATGCCTTTTACATATGGGAGAAATGCTTTTGTAGTATATGTCTTTCTTTCCTGTTTGTGTTGTTTATTTAGGGCCCGCTGGATCGTGTTTTGACTATATCCATTTGAAAGTAAAACGTTTCGAAGGAGCTTGGTTTCTTGTTGCAAATGTTCCTTGTCTGTTAGGGTTTCTGATCGGTGAGCTAAGGATTTGGCAACGGAGAAAAGTTGGGCTGGGTGATGATGTGAGCTGGCATTTAAGTATCTGTTTGTATGTGTCGGTTTTCTATATACTGAGTGAGACAAAGAACCATCTAATTTTCTTTGAAGCAAGACATCTAGGAATGGTAGTTGTTCTGCTGCCTCCTTTTCCATTGCAAATTTAATGTTTGGATGTATGTTGTTAAGGTGTTCCAGGAACTTGTTTAAGTTGTCTTCACCGTGTTGCCATACCACAAAAGTGTCATCTACGTATCGAAGCCATGTTTTCGGTTTATGTGGAGCAGTTTCTAGAGCTAGTGTTTCGAAATGCTCCATGTATAGATTAGCTAGTGCTGGTGACAATGGAGAGCCCATGGGTGCACCTTCTATTTGTTTATATTTTTGGCCTGAATAGACAAAGTATGTATTAGCGAGGCAGTGTTTTGATAGACTGATGACGTATTCGGGCAGGTTGTATTTTGTCTCTATGATGGACAGTGCTTCGGTAACTGGTATTTGCGTGAAAAGGGATACGACATTAAAACTGATAAGTAAATCATTTTTCTCTAGTTGCATGTTTTTTATGATTTGAATAAAATGTTGTGAATTTTTCACGTATGATGCGGCTTTTTCCACATGAGGTTGCAGAGTCATGGCTAGGTGCTTGGCTAAAGCTTGTGTCGGGGAGCCAAACGAGCTGACTATTGGTCTTAAGGGTGCTCCTTGTTTGTGGACTTTCGGTAATCCATACATTTTTGGGCATCTTGATGATTTCTCTCTAGGGATAAGTTTCTTTTTTGTTTCTTCACTAAGAGAGGAGGCCTTGATTGCGGATTTAGTGGTTTTCTTTAGGTATGTTGTCGGATCACTTGTGATGGCTTTATACGAAGGATCATTTAAAAGGTTGAGCATCTTTTGGTGGTAATTTACAATGAAAAAGGAGGCAGCAGAACAACTACCATTCCTAGATGTCTTGCTTCAAAGAAAATTAGATGGTTCTTTGTCTCACTCAGTATATAGAAAACCGACACATACAAACAGATACTTAAATGCCAGCTCACATCATCACCCAGCCCAACTTTTCTCCGTTGCCAAATCCTTAGCTCACCGATCAGAAACCCTAACAGACAAGGAACATTTGCAACAAGAAACCAAGCTCCTTCGAAACGTTTTACTTTCAAATGGATATAGTCAAAACACGATCCAGCGGGCCCTAAATAAACAACACAAACAGGAAAGAAAGACATATACTACAAAAGCATTTCTCCCATATGTAAAAGGCATCACAGACAAAATAGGAAGACTTCTAAGAAAACACCAAATTGAGACCATTTTTACACAACCCAACCAAAAAATCGAAGATATTCTACCTACACCGAAAGACATTATAGCCTTAGAAGACCAAGGCGTATATGAAATTCCGTGTCAGGACTGCGGTCTTTCATACATAGGCCAAACAAACAGGAAAATTAGTGCCAGAAGAGACGAGCACAAAAACGCCGTAAAACAAAAATCCACCACCTCCTCTCTAGCACAACATGCACACAATACCGGCCACAAAATCGATTTTGACAAAACCAGAACCCTACAAAAAAGTAATAACCTATCCACTAGGGTAATCAAAGAAGCCATAGAAATAGAAAAGAGGCCCAACAACTTAAATAATCGGGATGATAGCCAACGTTTACCGAACTCTTGAAAACATATTCTATCCCAGTACCAAGTCCAACCAAGAGAAACAATAATTCAACCATATGTTACTTCACCAACACAAACATTACAAAGAACCACAGAACCGACAACGCGCAGCCAAAGCCGAGCCTCTATTGGCCGGATCCGTCCGACCAATAGAAACACCCCCGAGTACATAAAACCGGCGCACTCAGTGCCAGTCTCGACATTCAACGCCAAGACACCGACCAGTGATCAACGCTTTGAAAAAGATGGATGAGATTCCATCGAAACGTCAGCGAAACCGTCCATCAAGGGACTTCAAGCTAACACGGGATACCCGAAAAAAAAACCATTACTACATATATATATATATATATATATATATATATATATATATATATATATATATATATATATATATATATATATATATATATATAATGTAGTACTTGGACTCACTTTTCTTTGTATTATTTTTAAAAAATCGCGAAAAATTGCTGTCCCCCACCTTACCTCGAAAAGTACTGATCAAAAAATTTTGAAAAAAAAACTCTGGAATGCTCTCCACAGAGTATAGATTGAACGAAAATTATCACGAGTGTATTGCCTTTAATAATTTATCTGGTATATAAAAAAACAAAAATTTCTAGGTCATCAATTTTCAGTAAAGATTGGAAACAAACTTTGTTGAAAACTCATTTGGGGTGTGTTTTGTGAAGTCACTGATCACCCGTAACAACATTTTTTATTTTAAAAGCAATCAACGTACGGAACACTAATTGTGCAAGTTTAACTTGCACTTGACCGGTTATTTTATTTTGAAATTGCAACATTACTTAATTACTACGTACATAACATAACAACTAAACATATGGATTAATTAAGTTGGGAATGTGGAATCTTTGGCACAATGATACTACTCAGTATATATCACCACTACACCAAACACTTTATTTTTGCACTCGACGCGCGTTTCGCTAACCATGTTAGCTTCATCAGGAGCGATGATTGACTAAAGATAAACTACAAATCTACCCTATTTATACTTAGCCTAACCCTAGAATTACTCAAGCGGAACTAATGACATAGGCAAGGCGATCAGTTCCGGTCAAGTAACCAGTAGAGGGGACTATAAGGAATAGGCCCTCTGTCTTTATTTAAACTACTTTTACATTTTATGATTTCCATACTTTCGTATGCGTTCAACAATTTCCTATCAGATACATCCTTTATTAATCTTAGATTATCCAATGTTACAGTATGATCAGCTTCAAGGGCATGTTCGGCAATACTAGACTTTTCTGTTCTATTGTATCTTAAGTGTGCTAAATGTTCTTTAAATCGTGTTTTAATTGACCTTTTAGTTTGCCCAACATACTTTTTGTCACAATCATTACAACTAATTTCATAAATTCCACTTTTCTCACAATTGGGAATCTTATCTTTGGGATTTCCTAAGATATTCCTCAGATTGTCTGATGACTTATAGACTAAGGTGAGGCCTACCTTATTAAATACCTTATTGAGTCCCTTGCTATATTTCGGATTATGTGGTATGGAGACATACTTGGTGTTATTTTCTTCGCCTGTAAAAAAGGTGGAATTCTGAATATTAGACCTAAATTTATGTCTATTTATTAGCTTATTTACTAAGTCATCGTCATAACCATTAACTCTAGTTATATTTCTAATACGATTCCTTTCTTTATTAAAGTTTACTCTATTCAGAGGGAAAGTGACCAAAACGATGAACTAAAAAATGTATTGAGGCTAATTTATGTTGTTTGCAATGAAATGAATCATTAGGAATATATCTATCTGTTACTGTGTCCTTCCTATAGATATCAAATTCTAATCTATTATTATTTTTAATAATTAAAATATCTAGAAAAGGCAATGTCCTTTGTTCTCAATTTCGTACGTGAATTTAATTGAATCATACCGGCTATTTAATTAAGGATTAATAAAGGATGTATCTGATAGGAGATTGTTGAACGCATACGAAAGTATGGAAATCATAAAATGTAAAAGTAGTTTAAATAAAGACAGAGGGCCTATTCCTTATAGTCCCCTCTACTGGTTACTTGACCGGAACTGATCGCCTTGCCTATGTCATTAGTTCCGCTTGAGTAATTCTAGGGTTAGGCTAAGTATAAATAGGGTAGATTTGTAGTTTATCTTTAGTCAATCATCGCTCCTGATGAAGCTAACATGGTTAGCGAAACGCGCGTCGAGTGCAAAAATAAAGTGTTTGGTGTAGTGGTGATATATACTGAGTAGTATCATTGTGCCAAAGATTCCACATTCCCAACTTAGTTGAGATGGCTTCACGGTCAACGGAATTAAACCTTTATCGTAAGTACAGTAGTAAGATTAGATTAGTAGGTGCAGATATTTGGTTTTTAAAGTCTTGCAAGAAATCTAAAGTTTTTCCTAATTTTATTAAGGTTAATTTACCAAAATCAAACATTTCAGAAAAAGTTTCATTCTTTGCAAAACAAAAAATGGCTTGACTTAGAAATCAAGAATTTGTACACAAAACGTAGTATGTTAGAAGTAGAATCATACAGCATATTCAAAAAACTTACTTCAGGATTAAACAATATTGAATATGAAGTATGGAGCGAGTTCCAGAGGAAAATGTTTTTAGTTATTGATATTCAATATAAAAAGAAATTCTCTATTCTAAGTAAAAAATTAAAAAAAGCTCCTACCGAAGAAGAATAGTCCTCAGGAACTCGTAAATATTGTAGAGAATCATTCGTCTCAATCCTTTACACGAAATGAAATTCGCATCTTAAACAAAGGTCTTAACTTTGCAGTACCCCCTCCTAGAGATAATTTATCAGAAATAGTTGCTCACATTGAAAGTTCCATTAGTACACTTCCAGAAAATAGTAAAACCTTTGTTAGGGAAGCATGTCGCAATCAAATATCGAAAAACATAGTTAACAACACAAATTCTAATTCACGAAAAAACATAAAAGTAGTTAAAGGATTGAAAAAGAAAGATGTCTTCTACTTAAAAGCGGATAAAGGAAATAAGGTTGTTATATTGGATAAGAAAGATTACTTTGAACGCGTAGATAATCTTATCGAATCTGGCCCTTATGAAAAGGTAATAAGAAATCCATTACCGAAAATGATATCAGAGGTTAAAAATTCTTTTAAAAAATGTAAGAACCTTGTCTCCGATTCGCTAAAATTTAAATTAAATGCGAGTAATCCGACCATACCAAAATTGTATTGCTTACCCCAAAATTCACAAACCTGGAAAAGCAATGCGACCCATTGTTTCATCGGTCGGATCACTCACATATTTAATATCCAAATGGTTATCAAAAGAACTTGAGAAGTTACCATTAAATACTTTCGCAGTGAAGAATTCGTTAGAATTCATTAATAAAACAAAAAATCTAGTTCTTAATGAAGGCGAAGTCTTAATTTCTTTTGATGTTAGTTCTTTATTCCCAAGTGTGCCAATTCCACAAACTTTACAATATCTCGAAGAATTACTTAGAATGAATGACTTTGAAGACGAAATTATTCGTGAATACTTAACATTATCTAAACTTTGCATGGAACAAACTTATTTCCAATATGACAATCAATTTTATGTTCAGAAAGAAGGAACAGCTATGGGTAATTGCTTGTCACCTTTCATAGCCAATTTATTCATGAGTAAGTTTGAAATCGAAGCCAGTCAAGAATTCGAATATTTCCCAAGGGTATGGTATAGGTATGTGGATGATATTTTCGCGATTTTTGATACAAAGAAAGCAAATATTGATGATTTTGTTTCTAAATTAAATACCCGGTATGATTCAATTAAATTCACGTACGAAATTGAGAACAAAGGACAATTGCCTTTTCTAGATATTTTAATTATTAAAAATAATAATAGATTAGAATTTGATATCTATAGGAAGGACACAATAACAGATAGATATATTCCTAATGATTCATTTCATTGCAAACCACATAAATTAGCCTCAATACATTTTTTAGTTCATCGTTTGGTCACTTTCCCTCTGAATAGAGTAAACTTTAATAAAGAAAGGAATCGTATTAGAAAATATAACTAGAGTTAATGGTTATGACGATGACTTAGTAAATAAGCTAATAAATAGACATAAATTTAGGCCTAATATTCAGAATTCCACCTTTTTTACACGCTAAGAAAATAACACCAAGTATGTCTCCATACCATATAATCCGAAATATAGCAAGGGACTCAATAAGGTATTTAATAAGGTAGGCCTCACCTTAGTCTATAAGTCATCAGACAATCTGAGGAATATCTTAGGAAAATCCCAAAGATAAGATTCCCAATTGTGAGAAAAGTGGAATTTATGAAATTAGTTGTAATGATTGTGACAAAAAGTATGTTGGGCAAACTAAAAGGTCAATTAAAACACAATTTAAAGAACATTTAGCACACTTAAGATACAATAGAACAGAAAAGTCTAGTATTGCCGAACATGCCCTTGAAGCTGATCATACTGTAACATTGGATAATCTAAGATTAATAAAGGATGTATCTGATAGGAGATTGTTGAACGCATACGAAAGTATGGAAAATCATAAAATGTAAAAGTAGTTTAAAAAAGACAGAGGGCCTATTCCTTATAGTCCCCTCTACTGGTTACTTGACCGGAACTGATCGCCTTGCCTATGTCATTAGTTCCGCTTGAGTAATTCTAGGGTTAGGCTAAGTATACACAAAATAGGGTAGATTTGTAGTTTATCTTTAGTCAATCATCGCTCCTGATGAAGCTAACATGGTTAGCGAAACGCGCGTCGAGTGCAAAAATAAAGTGTTTGGTGTAGTGGTGATATATACTGAGTAATATGGATTAATTCTAACTTTATTGCGCAAGGGCTTCAATGTATCCACGGTCTCTTTCTAAACAGGGGATTGTTCTTCGAGAAAAACTTTTTATTACATCTCTAATTACGTCAGCTTCACGTGTTTCCCTAATGACTTTCTCAAGATGATCAACATCTTGATATAGCCTTTTAAGATCAACATTACATCAATAACACTCAAATATTCCGACTTTCGTTTTCATGTGATCAGATTGTCAGAATAGTTTAAATGATCCTATAGGAATAAAACCATCATTTTATAATATCGTGATTAACTTTAATAGAAAACAAGCTAATAGCTTGTTACCTCTTCTAAATCAGTAATATGTACCAGGTGTACAAGTACGAAATGCGGATTTTTTTTCTAAAAAAACATGTTAAATTCGGAAGAATGATAAAAAGTATACTCCATCGCTTGTTATACATTTCTCCCATTTTTCGGGCAATTTGTGAATACCACGCCAGTAGAAATCTTCCCCTTTTACTGCGAACCATTCATTGAGCCATTTTTTCACATCTTTGTACGAACCAAAGCGCTGCTCAGCAAGTGCGTGACCCATCGATTCAAACAAGTGGTAATCGGAAGGAGCCCAGTCTGGTGAGTAAGCCGCATGGGGTAGAACTTTCCAGCTGAGTGCTTCCAACGTGTCACAAACTGGTTTTGCCGGGTGTGATGGAGCATTGTCATGAAGAAAAATGACTTTGTGTTGCCCCTTTCGGTATTCTGGCCTTTTTTCAAGCAACGAACGGTTCAAATCGGTCAATTGTTGTTGGTAACGTTTTAGTATTAAACCGTTGCCATCCTCCCAATTCCCCAGATTTTAACAGCTTCTAATAGACCACGCTCCTCTGGTCCCACCAAACACAGAGCATCGTCTTTGTGCCAAAGCGTTTCGGTCTTGCGATGGATGGTGCGCCTGGGTCTACCCATGACTTTTTGCGCTTGGGATCCTCAGAATAAATCCACGTTTCACCCCCTGTAAACTATTCGATGCAAATAACGACTTCCTTTTGTACCGACCGAGCAAAATGTCACACGTGTTTTTTGCGCTTTTCCATTTGCCTGTCGTTCAACTCATGTGGTACCCATCTACCGGTCTTCTGAATCTTTCCCATCTCTCGTAGCCGATTTGCAAACAGCTTGCTGACTAACGCCCAATTGCTCGGCGAGTTGTTTTTGTGTTTGCGAATCATCTTCGTCCAACAATGCTTGCAATTCCACATCTTCGTATTTTTTTTGGCGGGTTTTCACGTTCCGTGTCTGCAACATCGACGTCACCACTTTTGAAACGCCGAAACCATCGTTCACACGTATCTTGCGATGGAGGCATGTTCACCATAAGCTTCTCGAAGTAATCGTATGATTCAACAGCAGTTTTCTTCAAATGAAAACAAAAAATTAATGCTGCCCGCGAATGCTCTTTGTTCGGTATAAATTTCGACTTATTGAACACAACAACACAACACTATGCACACAATTTTCCAATTTATCACTCGTGCGCGTCTGACACTTGTTGATGACACAACAAAATGGCCGCAGTGTCACATCTTTATAGCACAAACTGTATTGGTGCACCATCTGTTGTCTGAAATCCGCATTTCATACTCGTACACCTGGTAATCATTTGTATTTGAAAAAATCTTAAACATTTTAAGTAAGAGTGAAATATACTTTTTTTGTAGACCCACCCCACACAAACAGCTTTTTTGTCTAGTGTTGATTTACATACTCACTGCCCATACCAGCTCCTTATGCCTGAAGCAATTGCGATTGTTTGTTCACCAAAATACAATGAGTAAGTATATTCAACTAATAAGAACTTGTGAAACATTTCTATTTACAATTATCTAGATCTAGGTAGGGTTGAAAGCTCTAACGTGATAACATTTAGCTTCGTTATCACATTGGGGGAGTTAATAATCATCAGAATTCACGTCCGTTTGGTTAGTGTTCATCCACCAACCAGAAACTCGTTCTGTATATCTTTAGTGTTGATGACTCACCTGAGATAAAGCAACTGGTATCTACCTATTTTTTTCGCTACAGATGTATGTATAGAAAAAAAAAAACCGTTCTTCAGTCCTTGTATTTTTTACATATATCTAAGCAGGTGATAAGCACTACGTTCTGTTGTTCCATCGAAGAGGACCGCATCAGGTTTATTGGCTTTTAGACGCTCAATGTTTCCAGTAATACGAATGTCTAGAATGATGATAGAGTTCACTTTAAGTCCCGCATTGTGACGATGGATATGTGCAAGTCCGACATGAACGGGGAACTACTTCTAAACTGCGAGAACCCGATTTTTCTGAGAAGGATTTTTAGTTGTAGTAAGATTGGCCATCAGTTCTGGAAAGTAATAAAATTTCTATTACAATAATGGGTTTTTTTTTAAATAACCCCCATCGTCAGTTTGAGAAGGTGGGGGTTAAAATTTTATAGTGAGGGTTCTTCATGTTGGAAATCCCTCTCTAATCAGTTTATAAAATTCATCCTGACTAAATTTTCACTATAAAAGAAAGTTTTTTGGACAGTAGTTGTAAATTGAATTCCCCCCAGGTCCGGATTTCTTCTCAACATCCCTGGATGTATCCTCTTTTATCAGACATAATTGTGTTGATCGAAACTGTCAACTTTTGCCACTTGCCCAAATGCATTAGTAATATTTACATAACTCTTATTCGCTTTTTTGGAAACGCATAAAAAACTACATTTAAATCCTTTTGCAGGCGACTTTCACAAGTGTAAACACAGCAGTAAAAGTCTTTTTGTTATATTTTTCACGAAAAGCAAAATTTCGATGTTCATTTTTAAGAAAATTTGAAATATTAATTTAAACAGACGTTTATGACAGATTTAAAAATGCATCTCAAGTTTAATCCCTCGAAAAAGCCGCGAGATGTCGTATTGAATAGGTAAGATCCCAATAGGATAATGGGAATTTTTTCTGTTTTTTTTTTGTTTTATATTTATTTTAGTAATATCTATCCATTTCAGGGTTCGTAGAGTCAAGGAATTTGCAAATTGTGTTTATTTTTCCATTATTTTATTTATTTGTTAATTAAAACCTATATAGGGTTAGGAGGGATTGCTTTTCACAGTTCTAGGAGCAGAGGAATGTAAAAATTGTGTTATTTTTTCATTATTTTTCAACTATATAGGATCAATATATAGAGATTCTTAAGATGATCGAGGACGAAGTTGGAGAGATTGCTTCAAACTTGTTGTGTTACATGTTGTTTCCCCAGGGTCTGGGAACATAAAAATTGTGTTATTTAAAATATCATTATTTTCAGTTTTAAACATAGAACAAGTAAGTACAGAGGTGGTGCTGTAAAATATATCTAAAATCTTTACGTCGCCATTTTCTGAGATTAATTTAACATAACATAAAATCATAAAAAAATATCGATTTTAAGTTACTTTTTACTTAAAAAAAAAATCAAATTCAATTACATATTTGCACGGAAATTACCTGATAGCTTTTTTATATGTAAAGATAAATGAATAGATTTTCAAGATTTTGATTTTTGGATTTGAAGTTCCGCTTTCAAATTAGATATTTTTTAATTGTGCTTTAACAATTAAATTCTCTTTTTTTAGGACTGGATTTTTTATTTTAACGCCTAACTATGGTCTACAGTATATTGCAAATTGTAGACAGACGGGATTCCATCCACATCCTTCTGAACCACCATTGATTAAGTTTATTTTATGAATTTAAATTTATCCAGTTCTTTTGAAATTTTTAAAACTTTCGAACTTGCTACTTCTGTTAAAGAAGATGTTTTATTTACGGTTTAGTAATTAACAAGTAGCTGATTTACAGTTTTTTGCAGTTTGGTTGAGTTAAAGTTGATAGCATTTTAGGTAACAAAGCAGCAAATTACCTTTAATCTATAATATATTATAAAATACAACGGACGTCTCTCGGTCTGTCTGTCTGTGCTGTCCGTTAGTGCGCTTATCACGGAAAACCACTTATCCGCGATTTACGTACTTTATTTTTTAAAACATACATAGGTTCTCTGGCTAGGTTATAGGCTATATTTTATTACGATAGGTAGCATAAGGAATGAGCAGTGGACGTAAAATAGTGAGTGAAGTCGGAAAAAAGTTTGCCGCTAGCGCGTTCCTTGGCAATACACAGCCTAAACCATTAATTATGGAACAATATTATGTAGCAGGAATAATCTAGAATAATCTATAATCTACAATATATAGTTGTAAAAATACAATTCTCTCTGTCTGTCTCTGTCTGTCCATTAGTGCGTTTATCACGCGAGAACCACTTATCCGATTTACGTGTCTTTTTTTAAATTCATACATATATTCTTTCGCCAGGGTATATAATAATAATAATAATCTATATTGCTATAAGTATAATCTAAAATGCAACGTTTTCTCTTGTCTGTCTGTCTGTCCGTTAATGCGCTTATCCCTCGAGAACCACTTATCCGATTTACGTGATTTT